>JAEANM010015781.1:0-13504 GCA_017656035.1 Myanophis thanlyinensis
TGCATTTTGTTTTTCTTGCCTAAATGTAGAACTTTACTTTTTTCACCATTGAATTTCATTTTGTTAGATAGCACCCAGTGTTCAAGTCTGTCAAGATCCTTCTATATCTTAAGCCTAACTTCTGGAGTGTTGGCTATTCCTGATGGCTTGGCATCATCTGCAAATTTGATGAGTTTCCCATCTATCCCCTTTTCTAAATCATTGATGAAGATGTTGAAAAGTACTGGGCCTAAAACAGAGCCTTGGAATACCCACTGCATACTTCCCTCCATGTAGATGCAGTTCCTTTGATGATTACACATTGAGTGCGGTTGGCCAGTCAGTTACAAATCCTTCTGATGGTGATGCTGTCTAACCCATGTGTTTCTATTTTGTCAAGTAGTAGGTTATGGTCTACTTTATCAAATGCCTTACTGAAGTCCAAGTAAATTATATTGACAGAATTCCTCTGATCCCCTAATTTTGTCACTTTGTCAAAGAATGCAATAAGATTTTTGTGGCATGATCTGTTTTTTACAAATCCATGTTGGCTTTTGGTTATTACTTTGTTTGCTTCTAGGTGTTTGCTGATTTGTTGCTTGATTATCTTTTCCAGAAACTTCCCTGATATTGAAGTCAGGCTGATAGATCTGTAGTTTCCTGGATCTATTTTTTTTTCCTTTTTTGAAGATGGGAACTACATGAGCTCTTTTCCAGTCCTCTGGCAGTTCCCCGGTGCTCCAGGACCTTTGAAAGATCTAGTTCAGTGGTTCTGAGATCTCTGCCAGTTCCTTCAGAACTTTGGGTGTAATCCATCTGCTCTGGAGATTTGAACTCATCTAAGGTAGACAGGTGCTCACTTACCATTTTCCTCCCTATTTTCACTTGTGTTCCAAATCTGTTTTTGTAATTCTGTTTTTGATTGATTGGACTGTTTTTTCCCTTTGTGTAGAGGTAGATGCAAAAAAAATGAGTTAAGTAGTTCTGCTTTTGATTGATTGGACTGTTTTTTCCCTTTGTGTAGAGGTAGATGCAAAAAAATGAGTTAAGTAGTTCTGCTTTCTCCCTGTTGCTTGTCACCTTCTTGCCATTTTCTCCCTGCAATGGACCAATTGTTTCCTTGACATTTTTTCTTGTTTTTAACATGTTGGAAAAAGCTTTTTTGTTATTTTTTACTTTTATCACAAGCCTTTGTTCATTGTGAGACTCAATTTTCCTTACTTCATCTTTGCAGGCTCGGGTTATTTTCTGATATTCTGCCTTAGTTATGTGCCCCTATTTCCACTTTTTTTATTTGTCCTTTTCGTCTTTCAATTTGTCAGAGAGTTCTTTATGCAACCATGCTGGTTTCTTTCGAGAGCTGCTATTTTTCTTCTTCATTGGTATTGTGCTAAACTGGGCTTTTATAATCTCACTTTTCAAAATTTCCCAAGCTTCTTGAGTTGTTTTCCCCTTGAGGATTCTTATCCATGGAATCCTTTCCAAGCTGTCTCTAAGTTTATTGAAATTAGCTTTCTTAAAGTCCAAGACTCTAGTTTGACTTTGTTCTATTGCTTGTGCTTGCATAATGTTGAATTGCATGATCATTAGTATTGCATGATCACTCGTCTCTGGTTTCTGTAGCTTCAACATCTTCTATCATTTCATCTCTGTTAGTGAGAATTAAGTCCAATATAGCTGATTCCCTTGTTCCCTTCTCTACTTTTTGGGAAATAAAGCTGTCTGCTAGGTTTGTCAGAAACCTGTTGGATCTTCCACTTGGTGCAGAGTTTGTCTCCCAGATAGTTAAAATTAACTACTCCCAGGGTAGTTAAAACCCCCTAATTACTATTGTGATGTGTTTCCTACATACCTTAGTTAACTGACCAGCAAAATGTTCATCTACTATTATTACTATTATAATATCCATTGATCATTGTTTTCTTAGGTTGATCATTTTGTTACATCAAAACTCGGTCATGCAGATTAGAACCAATTTTAATGTTGTTCTTACCATGCCTGTTCCTATCCTCAAACAGAACAGGGGCTATATTCCAGTCCTGTGATTGTTTACTTTTTATTTAAATGACACTATTGTGATCCTTTTGTAAGCCAGAACTTCTCCCTCCCACACTCATCTATAGTCCTATTTCAATTATTTCATATGTAGATGATGCAGTCATTTTATCTGTAACCCAAGTGGGCCTTCTTAAATGCCTAAGATTTTTTTACCTTCATTTACATATAATGAAGATTATAGGCAAAGATATTAGTCTCTGGGATAGAGCAGAAGTTGAGTCAATAACTATGCCACACATAGTGTCTGGCATTCATAAATTTAAGTGTCAGAAAATTTAGCTACGGTGTCTGTTTAATCAAGAAATTATGATGTTCCTTTGAGAACATCTAACTTGGAAAGAAGCTGTAAAGTTTCTAGCAATAGCTAAGGATTGCAGAATCCAATTGATATCCTTTTCTCATTATTATTATTATTATTATTTTCATTTTTTGTTGCACCTTTAAATTTTATACTTGTGTTTTATTGGTCTGAGACTGTTCAATTTCAAAGGCACTTGATCTGAGTTTTGATGGCTATCTGTAGCATGCTGACTGGGGAATTCTGAGAGTTAAAGTCTACACATCTTAAAGTTGCTTAGGTTTAGAAACACTGCTCTAGCCTGTTCTTTTCTCAATATATTAAGAGCTTAAAGAATGCTAGGCCAAACATATTTCTGACAAACATATTATGAGGTCAAATATAGTTTATACAGTAATAAAATGTAGGCATAAGAGAAGCACAAGATGATGTGCACATTGTGTGTGTCAAAATCACACTGCACACATTGTGTTTGGCAGACCCAAACAGACAGTTATACATTGTGTCATGAGTGCTATCTTCCAAAGAATCCCTGAACATCTTGTGAGCTGGTACTTTTCTTAAGGAGCAAGGCTCAAGTCTTGGCAAGTTGAGAACTATTTACAGCATTAATTAAACCTATTTCTATGCCATCACACAGTCAAAAAGATTATTGGCTTAACATAGGAAGTGAACTAATTAAAACATCAACAGTAACAGAGATAAAAAACGACTATACAAATGTGACACCATACAAAATAAAAATAAGTAAGAATAAAGATAAAAATAGCAACATTAAATCAAGGAAGAATGTCTGGAACAGCTCAGTCTTCAAAAATTTCTGAATGACTAACAAAGAGGCAGCCTGAATTTATGAGTGTTGGCATTGCTACAGAGAGCACCACCTCCTTGTCTTAACCCCATCCCATTCAAAACCTCCCCCAAAGTGTGGGATTTGTGGCAGTTATCCCTGGTAGATTTAATTGGACAAAATGATGGGTTTTGCCAACTGGCCCACAGCTGTTGATCTGTCAGTTGGTTTACAGGGAAATCTGGCTCACTACTGGGTTGAAAAACAGAAGATTCAAGCTCTTTGCTTTCTTCTTTAGAATATTTCCAGTGAAATTACTTTGATGGAACATTTGAGCATTTTAGGGACCTTAACGACCATGAGATGTTTCTGATATTACAGATATATTTCTTTTCTACAGTAGCCAAAATGAATATCTTTGAAACATAAAGTGTGCATGGCTCATAATGTCTTTTGCCTTGACAGGATTTTAGTTCAGATAGGCAGTGTCAGTGAGAAACAATGTATAGGCCAAGATCTTGCTAAAATAGAGACATTCTATTTTCTAATCTGTTTACATGTCTGCACACTAAAACTTTTGAGAAATTTAGCAGACAGCAAAATCAGAATTACATTACTTCTCTAGTATCAAAGTAGTCATGTAGTAAATACAAAAGATTGATGGTTCATTTGTTGTTTTCTCTGACTAATGCAGTTATCGTTTATGTTTGTTTTTTTTAAAAATCCTGTTTATTAATTCTCCCAAACTCTTCCATGGAAAACATAAAGGAAGGAAGTTGAGGGAGGCTGGAGACTTTGTATCCTGTGTCCTTCAAATGGGAGTGGCTACAAATAACCTAATCTGAAGGGGACAAAATACTTCATCTATGTTTAGAGCATCAAAAGCAGTTAGCTCTGAAATTACAGTTGCTACCAAAAGCAACAACAGTTCTTTAGTATTCCAAAAAAACTTCTTTAAGAACTCCGAATCTAACAGCCAAAGGAAGATGACATATGTAGAAGTACTTCTCCAGTGAACTCATCATGATACCAGTAATGGTTCAGCACAGTACCAAGTTTCCTTTTTCAAGAAGTCAGCTGTATTTAAAATGGAGAAAAGAACTGTCATATGGATAATAGAAACCACAAAGAAGAGACTCCCTTGCTAGGTCATCTCCAGATAATTAACCTGATATGAATTGAACAAAGATGTTGACTCACGATACCCCCAAAAGAGAATAAATCAGGTAAGGCAGAAAAAGAACAGTGAAGAATGCTATTAAAATAAACTTAACAGCATAGTTCTAGGCATGCCTATTTGGAAGCCTTTTTAATTCCTGGAACTTATTTACAGGTAAAGTAGGGCTGTGAAGAAGATTTGAAAGCAAAAAAGTGCTTCTGTGTATGTATTCATAGTTTTTTCTTATGATCACCCAGTAACTGTGGAAGACAACCACTCAGAAAACAAAATTCAGCTGCTTTAAGGCATTGTAAGTAGTGCTCTGTGCATATCCCCATGTACTCTGTACTCACCCTTTGAGCTTAAGAGTTATGAAACTATTCGCTTAAGATGGGTTTTTCTTAGAAAGCAGAGCAAAAATATATATTTACTTTTAAAAGTAGAGGAATTTTTTTTAATGAAAGACTGACATGATATCATAATAGCTGGATTTCCAATAGGAACCTGATAATTCAATAATGCCAAAAAAAATTTAAACTATTACAGTCACCTTTGTGACATCAACATTTTAGCAACATGTTCAGCAGTAGTTACCAGATTTATTTTTCAAATTAATATTGCATTATGCAATGGTATCTATAACAAGTATGCTACAAGAGGTGTTGAACTGTAATAAATTGATTCTGACAATCATTTAAAGAAAAAAATATAGTACTACTGGTGCTCTGCTTTGTCTTTAAAATTCTTTTTTGGGGAACTGAAAAAAAGATTAAAAAATATCTAGAAAAAATACAGGATAGCAACTACTAGATGAGTCCTGGGGTTCTCCCAATAGAAAGTAATAAATATAGTGAAAGTGAGAATCAGAACTCTAAAATCTAATCAAAACTCTAAAATCTCACAGCTTCATTCCAAGACCAATTTTATTTATTTGTAATTATTATTTTTATTTGTTTGTCTTGATGTTGCTTTAACAGGTTCAGATATATATTTAATAAAGTTATGCAGGTCTAGGTCTTTTCGGGTCTTTTCCCGTGTAAGTTTCAGAGTCTTTTTGCAACGTTTCGGCGAGATCTCACTTAATAAAGTTAGGCTATATTTCTGTGGCTCTTTCTTTGATTCTATGATTCTTACTTCTGCCTTATTTCTGAATATGTTGTTATGAAAATATTTATTTTGAACTTTCACTTATATATATTATAATGAGTCCAAATGTAAAAATAATGAAGTTTCACTTAATAAAATTATAACTCAATTAATATGGTAGGCTGAAGATAGCATTTGTCTTGAAGAAGAAGTAAGAATCTGTTGGAGAATACTTTTCAAGAAGAGTGGAACACTTTCTCTTAGGAATTGATTAATTATGCATCTTACAACCATAACATAGCGGCTGTATAACTAAAAAGCACAGTGGAACTGTTATACAAGAGCTATTGTTTCTTTTTCCTGTCTCTTAATGCTTATGTGTGTGAAAGTTTAAAATGTCTTGTTCCTAATTATTATTTTTTCTACAGCAAATTAAATGAAGTTCTCTCTCCCAGATTCATTTTATTCCATTGGGAACAGAAATGGCCCTTTGCTGTCCATCTTATTCACAGCATTAGTCTTAATAGCAATGGAGGTAATGACTAAAAGAAGGAAATTAATTTAATTAGCGTTTAATCTACTTGGATTACATAAATTGCAAAAAGCTATTTATGTTGGAGCTAAAATGTTATAAGGAAGTTCTTACCACTGTGAAAAATAATAGTTTATATGGACTGAACCAGAGTTTAATTCTTGGAGGATGCTTGGATGAATTAGCCTACCCAATTATAATTGCACATTGAACATGTTTTTTTTCAATTTATTGGATGATTTCACAGATGCTACAAAACTATTGACTATAATTCAGAGATTACACATTCTACAGTTATAGTCTCACATTTCAAATGCTTTTATTCGATAGACAAACCATTCTTACCCATAATAAGAAAAACTTGTCAAATAGATATCTTATGAAAACATGATTAATGCATACCAATAAAAGAAAACAAATATGATCAAGCCAGTTTAAAAGACAAATATTTCCTTGAGGAAGATAATCTTTACAAGCCAGCATGAAGACAGCAATGAATAGATTAATCTAACCCAATAGGCAACAATTTCCAGTTTCATGAGATTTTTCCTTTTTGCATCCTTTTTGTAATTATTACAGATGTGTTATAGATTTGTTTCTTTTTCATTTTTAGTAGTCATTTGAAATGTGAATGCTTTTAGAGAATTTCTTTCCCATGAATTGTAAGCCTTTCAAAATCATTGGCTGCGATGGATGGCCACAGAAATTGAACAAACAAATAAATCAAATTGAGCCTGCTAGGTTAATAAATTCTGTGGTTGTTTGCGATGCACCCAGAAGCCTCAGCTACCCCAGCCTCCTCCAGAAAGTGCAAACAAGCATTCATTTGCCCAGCTGCCTTCTCTCCCAGTTCCTCACATAGACCTTTCATCTTTTGCTGCCTCCTTTTCGGACCCTGTTTCTCCAGTAGATGTTTTATACTTTTCTAATTTTATTCCCTCTTTCTGAAGACAGTGCTCTCTTTGCAAAGCTGTGTTATCTTTGGAACAAGAGATTCTAAAGACAGTGTGCTTTTCCATAGATAATGCAGCCATCAGGAAGCTGCACTGTCTTCAGAAAGAAGGAAAAAAAATAGGAAATGTTTGGTAGAGAAACTGGGTCTGAAAAGGAGACATCAAAAGTGGTGAGGAACTTTTCTTTGGCCATGGCAGCTGGGAATAAATAGCACAAGGTTGGTGCAGGGAATTGGGAGAGAAGAACCACATGTTCTGTGGTTTCTATCTCTTTAGAATCACAAGGGCACAGCCTTTCAGCCAATGGAATTTTTAAAATATTTACTATCCTATACTGCAGAGCATCATAAATCTCACTTATCTAAAAACACTTTACATGTCTGCAATAGGTACAAATTTTAAAATTCAGTAAACATTAATATAATTTATATTAATGTTTAATATTTTATTTTAATATTAATTAATATTTTCATCATTAATGATGAAAACCTTCATCATCTTCCAGGTTCTTACCTGAATTTTAAATATTGAGAATTATCTCGTATAAAAATGGTGGAATAATAGATTAGTCAAAAGAATATTAATAAATTGGTGAGATATGAATATATATTAAGATAAACAAAATGATAATCTATAATATAATTACAAGTGAAGACTATGAAAGAATGGCACATTTTTTTTCTTTTGTAACCAACTGACACACTGTAAGCATAGAATTGGATGATGTTTTTAGGCTTGTATGTTTTTATGTTTTGTATGTTTTTTGTATGTTTCTTTAAAAAATAAAAAAAATCTTTATAAAAAAAAGAATTTGTGCCAGTGTTTTGGCCTCGAACAGTTTTAAGGCAGGTGCTAATTGCCCTCCCCCTGTGTAAAATAAATGTTTAATTGTGTTTGAGGACCTATAGGCTGCTTGCAATATATGACCCAGGTGTGCCTTCCATGTACCTTGTGAGTTGAAAACCACCCCGAGGTATTTAAATGTCCTTACCTGTTCTAAGTTTTCCTTCGATTCTCCAGGCATATTGGCTAGGTCTTTTTGCAAAAACTAAAATTTTCGGTTTATCAAAGTTAAGGACCAACTTATTCTGTCTACAGAATCTTAATGTTGCCTTAATTGCTCTCTTCAATCCTATGTGGGTTTGAGAGATGATAGCAGCACCATCGGCATATAGGAAAATCGGGATTTTACGTTGTGCTATGTTGGAAGAATGTAGGTCAGGGTTCTGTAAAAGATTGATCAGGGGGTTAATATAAAAGTTAAAAAGGGATGGGGACCAAATACAACCCTGCCATACCCCTTGTACCCTTACTGGGCTGGTTAGAGTCCCTTGGGGATTACACCTCACTTTCAAGGTGGAATTAGCATACAATTTTTGTACGAGGAAGAGGAGGCGGTAACTTTTTTAATAAAGTTTTTATTTTTTAAACAAACATACAAAAATGTACATACACAAGCATACAAAACATAAAAACATATAAACCTTTAAAAAGTCATCCAATTCTATGCTTACAGTGTGTCAGTTGGTTACAATTTTTTGTATTGTGCCATTCTTTCATAGTCTTCACTTATATTATAAATTATCATTTTATTTATCTTAATATATATTCATATCTCACCAATTTATTGATATTCTTTTATCTAATCTATTATTCCATCATTTTATATGAGATAATTCTCAATATTTAAAATTCTATGTTCAACCAGTGGTTATATATTTTTGTATTTACAATCTATATCCTTATATTAGTCCTATTTATAAAAAAAAATTAGCATATTTCAATAACTATATCTTTTCATCTAACCAGTGGTAAAATAAATCCCATACTCTATAAAATTGTTTATCCTCTTGTTCTCTAACTTCAAATGTCAATTTACTAATTTCTGCACAGTCCATAATTTTCTTAATAACTTACTCCTGTATAGGTGTTTTTTCATTTTTCCAATTCTTAGCAAATACAATTCTCGCTGCTATTAAAACATTTACAATCAAATATTTCAGTTCTTTATTATATATTTCCAGCATAATTCCCAGCAAAAATATTTCTGGTTTAAAGTCTATGTGCTGTTTTATCATCTTTTCCAACCATGTGTGGATTTTAGTACAGTATCTTTGTGCCTCTGTGCATGTCCACCACATTTGGTAATAAGAACCAGGCGTGTGATGACATTTCCAACATTTGTCTGATTTATCCTTGAACATTCTCGCAATTCTTGCTGGGGGTAAGTTCCACCTGTAAAATATCTTATACAAATTTTCTTTATATGCAGTTGACACAGTCATTTTATAATTTTGAGATTACAACTTTTGCCATTTCTCTTAAGTATCCATGACCAAAATTCTTTCCCCAAGTGATCATCGTTTCTGTAACTTGCTCGTACTCTAATTTGATCTCCAGTAAAAACCCATAAAGTTTTTTAATCATCTTGTCATCAGTGCCTGTTAAAATTTTATCTAAGTCAGTCAATTTTTCATAAAAACCTTCTACTTTCAAATCCTCATCAAATATAGATTGTATTTGTACATATGAATACCAATTCATCTTCATACCTTGCTCCTGCAATGCTTGCATCGATTTGAGTTCACCATTTTCATTTAATCTCTCTCAATATCTGTGTGTTCCTCTTTATATGTTATTGGATATGAAAAAGCCTCAATCGTTGACAACCAAAGCGGAATTTTTGAGTAATACTGCTTTTTGACCTTTTCCCAGTTTAGTAACAATGCCTCTCGAATGTAATGCCTTCTGAGGAGGTGCTTATCTATGGTCGTGCATTTTAATTTCTCCTATAAGATGTTTCTAGATATTGAATTGAAGGCCTGCTTAAAATCAAGGAAAGCCACAAGTTCAATTATTCCTTTAGTGAAACATTTCACAAGCTGCTGCTTTGTTATATCTAAGAAATAGGATTTACAAGCCTGCTTAGAAATGTTTTGACATTTAAGGGTCTTCTTGGCTCTTGCTGAGGTGGCAGCTGTAGCCAGGAATGCCTTTATACAACTTCAAATGGTTTGTTAATTGTGCCTGTTCATAAACCAAAAGGCTCTACTTTTTTGCACTAATGTCTTACTCACCTCCCAGCTGAATTACAGCAATGTGTGCTTTGTGTGGTGACCTTAAAGACCACTCAGAAACAATAATTGATCTAGAAAACAGTGTCATGGGTAGTTATGGGCATATCACTGCAAGCTTACTATCTCCCAATCCTACAACATGCAATTCAGGGTGCTGATTATCATTTATAAAGCCTTACAAAACTGGGTTATTTGCAGTTATTTGCCTATCTCCAATTATATAATCCCTTCCACAGGATGGGCATGCCCCAATTTCTTTGCTGTGTCAATATTATCTAGTTAGATCTAAGAAGTCTAACTTGGAAAGGTAGCATACATCCCTCACCAAGACTTTATAGCCCCAAAACTTGCTGGCTTTCAGAAAGCATTAAAACCCTTTTTCATTTGGACTGGAATGTTATATGTGCTTTTCTTGTGGATGGAGGATGTGGTAGCTGACCAGAATGTAATTTACTTTTTATTTTAGTTTTGTTGATTGTTGTTTGTAAAGTTTTGTTAGTCACTCAGAGTCACTATGGCAAGTGATAAAAATATAAATATTTCCTTCCTCTGTCTAAAAACTGAAGGAATTCCGTTATATTTGGTACATTATTCATTTTGAGCTTTGTCAAAGGGAAATCCTTTTTGCAATGTTTTTTTCCAGGAAAAAACAGTGATTTCATTTTCAAATGACTGAGAATGAACAGACATGCTGTCAGAGGAATGAGATTAATTAAATCTTGTGATCTTACCTATTTTGTGTGTGTGTGTTTGAGAGAGAGAGAGAGAGAGAATGAGGGAGAGGGAGAGAAAGGCACTCAGTATCATCCTTGAAATGCAGAAAATTATAAT
Organism: Myanophis thanlyinensis; assembly: GCA_017656035.1. Lineage (NCBI taxonomy): Eukaryota > Metazoa > Chordata > Lepidosauria > Squamata > Homalopsidae > Myanophis > Myanophis thanlyinensis. The sequence continues at coordinate 10,764 of JAEANM010015781.1, forward strand.
TTATTTATTCATTTATCTTGATTGATTTTACTATTTTAACTCTTTGGGGAAGTTTCCATGGGAGATGTTTATTCATCCACTGCACTCTGTGGCTGAAATAAAAGAAGTTTCAGATTTTCAGTTGTTCTAATATGGATTAATTTCTTTAGTACCAAGATATAGATGTCATATTTTAATAGATTTTCCTCCCTTTCAGATGAGAATTCACCAGCAAATTTTTGGGATTCCAAAAACCGTGGTGTGACTGGAACACAGAAAGGGCAGATCATATGGCGAATTGAACCAGGTCCCTATTTCATGGAACGTAAGTCCTCTGATAACACAGAATGTACCGGTATATATGTGAATAACTCATTTCTAGACGAATGCTTAGCTTCTTTGCAATGAGTTGTAGTATTCCCTAGAATATATATCCTCTCAAAATCTTATCAGGAAAGAGACAATGGCAATATAAATCTGTTGATTAAGAAATATTGGTAGGTAAGCATTGAATTGCCATATATGCATATTACATTATTCAGTTTTGAGGCAGATAGCGTTTTTCAAACTGCAGAAAAAAAGGAAAGGAGTAGTAAGCAAAAGGAACTGGATCAATCAGATAAGAAAACAGAAAAAGAAATCAAAGTTAGTCTAGTTTATGTCTTGTATTTCAGCTCTAGAAAACTTAGAAATTCTTGCTAACTATCCTTCCTTCTGTCATGTCTACATTCCAATTCCAGTATGTTAACTTTTGTTCTATAAATTGCTTACATTTCTTGTTTTAGGTTTAGCTAAAATGTGAAAGTATCAAGAAATCTGTTAACATTTTGTTCACACCTTTATCTTTTTTTTTTGCTTTACAGTTCTTGTTAACTATCCTAGAGCTTGAACAAGTATGAACTGTCACAGCAAATTATTATTACTATATAGGGATAATCTACAATTAGATTCATAGTCTAAAATGAGTGGAAACTCAAATCCTAACCAAGAACCTAATAATTATTAAGGTAGCATTAAAAATATAAGCTGTTCCAAACAGTATGGTTTTTTTGTTTTTTGTAAAATTAGAGTGTTCAAATCTGATACATTCAGTACAATGATACCTTGGTACTCAACTGCTTTAAAACCCATCCAATTTAGTACTCAATACATTTTGATGCAAATTGTTTGTTTGGTACTCACCACACAAACTAAAACTTGTCAGTGTCAGTTGCCTTGTGATTCACTGGAGTGATGGGAAAAATTTGTTTAGTACTCATTGTTTTTGGTACTCATTGCACTTCCCAAAACCATGTACCAATGAGTACCGAAGTACCACTCTATTATTATATGTTCACAACAATGTGAAATCACAGTCTCAGTTCTATAACTAATGGTTGCCTTTATGTGCATCGAATAATTATTTAGGATGTCATAATGTATTAGCATAGTATATGTGAGATTCTTCTGTAATTGACGGATGGAAATTTTATCAATGTGCATATTTTCTAAGTGTTCAAGATTTTTTTAGTATGGCACTCTGTGTGCCAATAACAACCAGGATCACCATAGCTAGTTAATGCTATCTTTCTGTTTCAGTTTTCAGATCTTGATACTTCATGATCTTCTCCAATTATTTACCTTGTACCATCCTCTGGTATTGCCACATCAATTATCCACATTTTTTTCTTTTCAACTACAGTGAAATCTGTTGTGTTACGCACCAAGACCTTTATCAGTTTCCCATAATATTACCACTTGGTCATTTTTCAACTACTTTTTTCAAATCTGTTTCCACCAATTTTTCATTACTGATACATAATAATTTTTACAGATGTTCCGATGAATCATTTTGGTGACTTTGTTATGTCATTGTTTATAATCAATTTATGTGATCATCTTGGTGGAGGAAGAAGAATCCAAATGTGGTGCTCAGATTAAATAACTCAGGAGAGAACACAAAGGGGTTAGAGGAAGAAGGAACGATACAGCTGTCAAATACGATCCTTTGATCATCATTGTAATAAGTCTTTGCCCTCCAGCTATCATTGGTTTAAAAGACAGGCTGAATTTGTACTGCAGTATATAATGCTATTAGAGGAGCTGAGAAGTATGGCCCTTTCTGTATTCTAGAGAAAAGAATAAAACAGGAAATATCCAATTGAAATTCTTGTGGCTTTGGCAGTAAGCAAAGAAGAGCTCTCTTCCCCCATAGAAAAGCTGGAGGTATATTACTTGTTGCATAATGATAATGTGGCAAATTGCTCTTTTGGACTATTTATTTATGTATTTATTAAATTTATATGCTATCCCTCTCACTATCCAAACAACTCTGATCAGCTTACAGTACAGTACAATGCAAAACATTAAAATTAATGGGGACTGTATAAAAGGATTGCTTTCCTATTATATTTTAACAGGCAGAGCCCATTTTTTCTTCCTAGCTTTCATGGAGGATAAGATGGTATTCTGAAGCTCAGTAATATGGCTTGCTTCCCCATGTGATTAAAAGGCTTGTGCTTTGATTTCTAGAGTACCAGAAATAAACAAGTAAAACATTCAACTTCTATTCTAAATGCATTGTCTATAGTGGAATGAGTAAACTGCAGTCCCAAGGCTTCATGTATCCTCCCAAACTGTTTTTAAAGCCATTGGATTTCCCTGAGATGATCTCCATAGATGGAAATCAGAAAGTTGGTATTGTAATTAACTAGGGTGACCAACCGTCCTCTTTTGCCCGGACATGTCCTCTTTTTACGTCCTGTCCGGGGCGTCCGGGCGGG
>JAEANM010015782.1:0-13504 GCA_017656035.1 Myanophis thanlyinensis
AATTCAGCTTACTTTCTTGTCTCACAGAATATGTTAGCTTCAGTTTGGGGAAGTTTAATTCTGCATAATCCCAACCAAGAATAATAATCATCCCGTTTTGTATGCAGTCTTATTCGCGTTGATTAAGCCTGCCCTAAACATCTTGAGAAATATGCACGAAAGTCAGTCACCAAAACATGATTAGCAAATAAACTTCACAAAGGAAACCAAGAGATTTTTAAAAAAGCGAAAAAGCATACATACAGTAGCTGTTATAGGCTAAGAAAATATATTTTTAAAAAGCCAAACAAAATATATTTCACCTGTCTTTATCACATTATTGTTATGACATGTAGAAAATTGGCTACAAAAAAATCTTAGCACACATGTGGCTAATCTTGCACTTTAATCTTAAATATATTCATGGGTTTTAAATGCTCATATGAATCTTGGTCTCCTAGGTCCCAGCTCCACTAAAATGATATCTCTGATCCCTTCATGTAAAGGGACTGCTGGTTTTCTTTGTTTAATAAAGCAATTCATTTATGTACTTGGATTTTCAGAGAAAATTTCAAAGCATTTCACAATAAAGTCATAAAATGCAATCAAACTGAGCCATAAAAAAATTAAACTGATAAAGTTATATTATTTGATAGCTCTAAGACCACACTGCAAATCAAATAAAGCTTGCTGAGTTGTATCTTCAATTGTCAGTGGCTCTATAGAGGCCCATTTGATATCGATGGGGGGAAATATTTATATATTGGGACCATCACACAGAATGCCTTCCTTCATGCCACCAGTTCTGCAGGATAGAAGAATATGTGAGATGGTGGGGGGAGTCTTCTTTTTTTCAGATAATCACATCCTGCCATATGACTTCAGCCTCCTTCTTTGGCTAATTATCTGCCAATACAGAGTTTTCAGCTTCTAAACCAATCAAGGGCAGCAGCCATAAGCTACATTATAGAAATCTGTTCTTATCAGTACATGGATCATTGTGCCAATCTATTCTCGGCGGAGAAAGTTCATATCAACCCAAGATGATAGTAGTTATTATTTTTTTGCCCTGAAGGAATTTGACCCCCAATGACTAAGATGAATCTATACTTAATTTCTTTCTGCACTGGGAATGAAACCCTATCAAGTCAGATAAATCCCATAGTGGGAAATTCCTACCTATAAATAATGAATCAATTTATATCCACCTGAATATTCATATTCAGGTTATTTGTTCTCATCTAGACTACCACTTCATCTATATATCATGGGTATGCATTATGGAAAGCTCTATTGATTTGTTCAGACAGTAATACACACATCCAGAAGCACCTTCCTTGGGAACTCAAGGAGACATTGGAATGGGTGTGGATTAAAAAAATTTACAGTGAGTCCCCATCAAGGTACATTTGGAATTTTGAGATGCCAAGGTAGACCCAACCAATTACCAAACATTCATTTATCAAAGGCAAGCTGGTGCTATTGTTCCCACTATTACTTCTAGCCTACAGAATATTCTCCATCATTTTTCTCTTGTTTCTGGACAAAGGGTCTTACTTCCAACAAAGCAGTGGAATATAGCCAACCACCATTTTCTTCTTAAAGAATGCTCTTGATGTGGGGCTAAGAAGAAATATAGCCAAGACTTGGAGCTAATGATTTGATCAAGAGAAGTGTTTACAGATACATATTAGGGCAGACCGCTTACAAAGAAGATTACAATCCTTTTTCCTTCTTACAATAAATTAATTGCAATTACTAGAAAGTGCCTGGATCTCTCTAATACATCTTCAGGACTGGGATAATCCAACATAACAAATGTTTAGTTAGATGTCATCTTCTCTCATGGGAGAAAGACCTGGGAGCTCTATAAACCTATTGAATTATTTTTATGTATTACCCATAAGTTGAACTCTGCCTATAAAAAAAGAATTAAAACTCTGTATGTTTTAGATCCAAGCAGCTAACCTTTGTCAAAAAGATGAAAACATGTTACTACCAGCCTTGTTGTAAAGCTATACAATAGATGCACCATAATCCTGTGCTGTGACATAGCATAAATTTTGAAAATGTATTCCTTCTCCATAAGGGTAGAGGTGTCACTGGAAGTTAATTACTTGTGCTTTGTGAAAACTGACAAGTAGATTTCATAGCCAAGAGCAGATACGAATACTCTTCTGACATTTAATCACAAGGCTAATAGAGATAAGTGGGAATATGCATCATCAAGACAACCAAATTACAAACAATTATGATTACCAAAGTTAGCATTAGCGCTTGCTTCCCTAGGAGGTTAGGCAGTAGGTTTCCCCCTCACCTCGCTTCATTTAGGGTAGCTATACTTCACCTGACAAAGCTCCCAGTTGTGCTTCATCACATTACTGAATCAATCCTTATTTTCAAGCCTGAGTAAGGCAAACAGAAGCCAATATATGCAGCAGCTGCAAAGGCCCAGAAGAGAGGGCCAACTAAAAAGGTGTTTCCGAACTCCCCACATGCAGAGGTGAAATTCAGCAGGTTCTAGCAGGTTCGCTAGAACCGGTAGTAAATTTTCTAAGCAGTTCGGAGAACCTTTTTAGAAGAAATCTCCTTTGGGTTTTTTCCTACTTTACAGGGTTAATCCTGTAAGGAAGGCATGAAAAAAAACATTCTGGTGTTGTTTCTAGCTTAATCTTTATTGCCCTACTTACAGAAACTGCCCACCCAGTCACATGACCCTCCCAGCCATGCCCACCAAGCCACACCCACAGAACCAGTAGTAAAAAAATTTGAATTCCACCACTGCCCACATGTCCCTCCTGCACTCTGCCTCCACAGTGGTTCCGTCCTGTTGCCACTGCCAATCCCTTGTGAAAGGGGACTGAAGGACAGAAGAAAGAGCCACTAGTCACAAAACTAACTTGACAAGCCCCTCCCTAATTCACGTGAAGATAAAGTGAAGGAATAGGAAGCATGTTTAGCCTTAGTAACATTCCGCTGCCTTTTTCAAAATTTATTACCATGTTAGCATCTTTCTTAGCATTCTCATTTTTTGGAATCCATCCTGCAAATTCTAATGTAAGCATTGTTGCACAAATTAAAAGCAACAGGGGAGAGGAGATAGACAGAGAGGTGAGGGGAGAATTGATATTGCTTGGGGGTGTGACCAAATATATAAATTGAAAATGTATATTCAGACTCTTCTTTTGACTTTTTGAGTCTCTTGCCAAAGGTTAAGTTCAAATCGGCTTTGTAGTTAAAGGGAAAGGTCCTCTTATGGACTGACCGTTACCTAGTGGGGAGAAAACAGGGGATACAAATAAAGGGTCCCTTCCAGAAGCTGAAGGATGTACATGATCATAGAAGAGTTTTTTGTTTTGTTTTGTCGCCTGCTTTTTTTGTGTAACTGAATGAAGGCAGCAGTTTTAGAGACGCCTCAAGAAGAGAAAGCAATAAAAATAGCATTTCAAAAATAAGAGCAGATTCTCTTTTTCTGCCAAGGGAAACAAGTCTCTCTCTCTCTCTCTCTCGCTCCCGCTCTCTCTCTTCCCCCCCAGGGAAGTGCTGTGACATGTACAAAATAAAATATCAAACTTCTTATCCAATGTGCTTCTTCTAGATATATCTCCAAAGATATATTTCAGATTCCATGGGTACTCCAATATGGAGACTTTTTGTTTAGCATCCTACTTTGCAAGAAATTCAGCACTGTTTAGTTAGGCCTTGTGGGTATTGGGGAGGCTCCAAGACCAGTGCTCCATTGAGAAATCCCATGTGTCCATCAACCCTCCCCCCCCCATTGCTTTAAACCAGTCCTGCCAACTTTATTTTCTACTTTCCAGTAGCAGTAATGCAATTTGCCACTGCATTTCAGCCCTAGAGAAGAGCCAATCTTCAGTGTTTAGGATTAGGGTAAGAGAAAGCAAACAAAACAAGTGGAAAATACCTAGAACACTATGACATTCAGTTTATGGATGAACTTTATATCAAATTACATTCAAGGAATTTCCTGGATTTGATCTGCTTACCTTCAAACTTGCATTATTTTTATTGTTTTTCCAAATGACAATATGATCTGTTTCTTCTAAACAAAAATGCTTATGGCAGATAGCTAGGTAACTACCTAGATAGATGACAGAAGATAGGGAAGAGAGAGAGAGGGAGGGAGGGGAGCACCTATTCCAAGGCAAATTATTTTCCCCTGTAATAACAAAACTAGACATTTATGGTTATAGTTATCCATGATTAAAACAGATGTTTCCATGAATTTGTTTTCCATTTAAATTTATCCCGAGCATCACGATCAGGGAGCTCATAATATATCCATGATGTTAACTTTCCTTTTTCTTTTGGACTTTCTTATTAACACCCACCACTATTTTGAAAAGTACTCTTTTTCCTTTGGAAAGTGCCAGATTGTTGAACTGAATGAACTCAAGGAAATAGAAAGTGATACTTTGATCAGAACGTAGTTCTCTGTCTCCGGAAAATCTGTATTTGGTATAATAATACCTGAATATTTCTCTCAGGCTGGCTAGAGACTTAGCGTGGAATTGTGGTTAAGATGTTGGGCTAGAAGTGGAGATGCTCAGGGTTTCAGCTACAGAAGCAGCTGGATGACTTTGGGCCTGTATAGGCTACCTCAAAGGATTGTAGTTGTGGAGAGGAAAGTGGAGAAATGCATATCTTGAACCTGAATGAAAGCTTAAATAGAAATAAAATAAATATCTATAAATAAATAAATAGAATCTATATTCTCTTCAGTCATTCAGCACTCTAAATCTATTAGAGAATCAAATGCTTGTATACCTCTCAAAATGTATCTGGCATACTTTCTTCAAAGCTTACCATGTACAATAAAATATTACTTTATATCTGTGACCTTTAAAGACCTTGGTTTTTAAACTCCTATGTCTTTCTTGATAATTTCCCACTGCATAGTTAACTTACCACAGATTTCACAGAGCCTACGCTTATAACCACAAATATTTCAGAGAAATTCTGCAAACACAGAGCTTATGTTGGATTTTTTTTTTCCCCAATATCCTGATCCTACATAACTTTGGTGTCATAATGAAAGTCATTAAACAATATGAATTCATGCTGACTAAACCTTAAAAAATAAGCCTAGAGTGGAAATGGAATGCAAAAATATCAGAATTTGTATTTCTTGAATCACTGGCTTTTCAAAACCATCTTATTTCTAACCAAGGCCTCACATTCAGCTATCAAAAGAACTCCAAACTAGGCAGATGTGGTCAACAATTCTCTCACATTACACTTTTAAAAAATGAAAATTGAAAGTTTGTTCAGAAGGAGCCCCATGTTGTTAGCCATTGTACTTAGAACAAGTCAACGTAATGATAATAAATGGTTTGTCAGTTGATTTAATGTAGGCATTGCAGTGGATAGGGGTCTGAAAAGAGAAAAGAGAAAGCATCAGGCAAGAGTTTGCTAAACAAGCTCCACGGATACTTCTTGCACTTCTCTTCTATATTAGGACCTGTTTTAAATAAACATCAGTAAATTACTAGACCTGTCAGTACACCTAAACGCACAAGAAAGAAACCTGTCACCACTTATTGTCAAAATGAAGCTTTCTGTTATATTCTTGTAATTTAACATAAGTATAGGAACGTCTATTCTCATATTTTAAAGGGTCAGAAATCATCCTAATCTATTTGAACATGGCTGCTTTAGTGTACATTCCAGAGAAACTTGCATTCTATTTAGGCCAGACCTGGGCCAAACCTGGGCATTTCACAGCCCATGGTGAAATTCAGCCCGGATGCACTGATTCTACTGAACCGGTAGCAGCCTTGAAGTTTGGCCCTGCCAATCCACCCCTACCCTTTTCTATCCTGCCTTCAGGTTTTTGGGTTGTTGTTTTTTTTACTCACCTAAATTGTGCACGCACTGAACCGATAATAAAACCTGTTGAATTCCACCACTGAGTCCATGACTCATATTCAGTCCAATCTGTGGCATAAGTAACATTGGCAGCCCTCTACAACCTCGATTTCTTATGGGGTCCCTTGGGAAAATTAATTGCCTATCCCTGATTTAGGCCATTTAAATGATTCATTTATTTAAAAATAACAATGAAAAGGTTTTACAGGTATGTGGAATATTTCCATGCCAGCAGTTTGGGACTGCATTATCTCCCAACATGTCTGACGAGGAGGCATAAGGCTAATGATGACTATGCCCATCGCTGCATAGTTATGGGACTTAGTGGAAGCTAAAGGGAAGCTGGCTCAGAAGATGCACTCATGCAAAATGACCTGATTCTGCACAGTATAAATATAACCTTTAAATACAGTGACACAATTTCTCCTGGGACATGAGCAGAGTTCTGCTGGCTCCCTCTGGCATGGAGTCAACTTCAGATATCTCCAGTATGTGTGGGGGGGGGAGGAATTGGAGAGGGGAGGAAAGGCATGAAAGAGATTAATGATGTCTTCTCATCTGAACACAGTCATAGCTCTTTGAGCTTTCCAGCTATGTCCAGGCACAGTTGAGTTAATGCATTCATTTCTGGAATGTTTCAAAAGGTATGGCTTCTTTGCACTAACCAATCAAGTTTTTTTTTCCCCATTCCAGCCCACATCTTGTTCTAGCAGCTGAAACTTTGCATCATTTTCTCATACTGAATCCCACACTAACAGTATTTTTAAGACTGGCTCTCAGGTGTGCTTTGTAGTGCTTACCAGCCTCCTCGGTTGAAAAACCCTACCGTGGTTCAGGCTAATCTCAGAGAGATATTCATAGGAAAGCAGTAAGCTTGCTTGTGTTTCTAACATATTTCTCTGGCAAGGAAGCAGGTGTTCAGTGGTAAACTGCTGGGCCTCCTGGGAAATTGCTGAAGAAAGGACAATCTGCCGGATTAGTTCTGGCCCACTTGCTGGGTTGATTCGTATTCTGGAGTAGCTGGTGTCTCTGGGTAGCCACCTGGAGTTATATGAAGATAATATAGATTCATGCTAAAATTCATGAAGAATGGATTCTTTAACCATCTCTGATTTATACGCTGCACAATGACACATTTTCCATATTTACTATAGTTTTCTCCATTTAGAATCATATAGTCATATAGGGAAAAACAATTATTTTTTCCTATAATCCCTATTTTCTTGGCATAGAGTAGACTGTGCATAGAGTGTGGAATTCAATAGCCATTGACATATGTTGGCTCTTTCTTTCTGTTGTGGTTGAGGTAAATTTCTGGCAATCACTTATCATGTTCCCTAGCTCCAATTTAACAAAAGCTATCCAGACACTCAACATGACACAAAATGCTACCATGAAGTTACTTTAATCAGTTGATTGCTCTCTGTCAATACTGTATGAAGGTAGAGTCATATCTTACAGCCCTGCTGTATGAATCCAGTGGTTCTTTTACCTGCTTTTCTTATGGCATATAGTAATATACACTTTGCCTTATATTGCTCACACTTAGTGCCAAGTACTACTTGACTGTTGAGATAACATTCCGGACCTGGGAAATTCTGATACATGGAGGTAGGTGGCAGATGGCATGAACTATCATACCTACCTACTCTTTTGTAGCAACAAGGTGAAAAACAAAGGAGCAACAGGTTCCCAATGCATTCTCATGATTTCCTCTGGCTGCAATGTGTTGAGGGTTTTTTTTTCTTCAGTGGAACAAGAATATTCGCAATTTCAAGTTTTGCTCCATTAGAATCAGGCTGTTTCAAACCATTTCAAATGAGCACTTTTATCTGAGACTGACGCCTAAAGCAAAATTTCCATTTTGTGTGTGAATATATTATGAATCCCTAATATAACTGTCTATAACTGATCAATAGGGTTAATTCACCTTTCCTTCTTTTTTTTCAAAAAAATATTTTAAGGTTTTAAGGACATTAGACTATTTCTTTTATGTATATTTTTTAAAAATATTTTATTTCATTTGTTTGTTAATTAAATTTATTTACCACCCATTTTGCCTCAAGGTGACTCTGGGAAACTTACAACATGACAAGCCATAAAACTATAAAAGTACAAAATTATAATTTTAAAAAATGCAAACATAATTAAAAGATGGGCAGGGAGGGAACAAAACTTAGAGGAGGAGATGGGATCTATTATTAGTCCATCTACCACTTCTGCCACTCACTTGGAATCTCAGGTCAACTGGTAAAGCCAGGTCTTTAGGCTCTTATAAAAGGTTAGGAGAGTGAGAGCCAATCTCACCTCAGTGGACAAGATGTTCCCAAGGGCCACACTTTAAACTCAGCAACTGCTATTACAGTTTTCAACAAAGTGCCAAAATCTAATTACTAGGCCAAAATATGAAGATAATATAGATACATACTAAAGTTCATAAAGAATGGATTCTTTAACCATCTCTGATAGATACACTGTATAATGACTTATTTTCCATAAGTATAGTTTTCTCTATTTTGAATCATATAGTCTAATTATTTTTCCTATAATCCCAGCTTTCTTCTTTCCTTGTGTTAAAAGATATGCCATGATACATGCTGTCAGATATTTAAGATTAATCTTATTGTTATTTTTAGATGTGGTGTTACTTGCAAACCCTGTTGTTTGCTAAAACTTGCAAACAGAACAATGACAATCAAAATTATGTCTAATTAAGCAAAGAAAATAGCAAGATAATAATAGACTAAGATAAAAACTGCTAGCCTTGGTGCCATGGTGGCACAGTGGTTAGAATGCAGTACTGCAGGCTTACTCACTGTTCACTTCAGGAGTTTGATTCTGACCGGCTCAAGGTTGACTTAGCCTTCCATCCTTCCAAAGTCGATAAAATGAGGAATCAGATTGTTGGGGGCAATAGGCTGACTCTGTAAACTGCTATATAGGTCTAAGTGCTATTGCTATTGCCTACTTCAAGGCTCTAGCACAGGGGTAGGGAACCTTGGCTCTTTCATGACTCATGGACTTCAACTCCCAGAATTCCTGAGACAGCCATTTTAAGCTGTTAAGACTCAAGTTGTAAGCTAAGGCAAGAGGTGCTGTCTCAGGAATTCCAGGAGTTGAAGTCCATGAGTCATGAAAGAGCCAAGGTTCCCGACCCCTGATCTAGTTGTTCAATAGGAACATCTCTTTTGACTGGTCTTCTCTCAGGTGGGAAGAATTAGGGCCACATCAGTTTAGCTGATGTATTTGCTCATGCCTAGACACAAGAATCAACTAATGGTTAGGATTAAATTGACTTTAGATAAGAGGGAATGGAATTCAAGAGAGGTTGGACTTGGTCGATTTGTGGGAATGTAATGATTCCATGCTAATTCCTGTCTTGACCCCACCCATTCTGCCTGTCCTCCTACATCTTCAGAATTTTTCCCTTTTAAATCTCATTACATTAATGATAGATTTTTAAAATTATTGTTGAAGGACAGGGAGAAAATTACTCTCTAGTTAGTCACTAAAAGTCTCCCCAGCAAAAGTTCAAAAACCCATGAGCATTTTGTTAAGTGATTTTACAACTAGATATAGAATAGTTAGAGCACTTCTGACTATGAAGACAGAATATTGTTAGTTAGAATTTGGTTGAACAATATTAGTTAGGAAGAAAAAACAAGTCCAATACAGAAGGAAGAACCAGGTAGGGGTAATTTTGAAGGAAAAAAACAGCAATAAAACTCGGCACAGCTTAAAAGATAACATTATCCAGCACTCTGGTTCATTGTTGAATGAATAATAGGTATATAAAAATGTTAATTAGTTTTGCATTTAGAGAGTTACTTATTACTGTACATTTTAATTTTAGGAAGAAATCAATCATTAGTTCATATCCTTTTGGCATGATTTCCCATCATTGTTCCAATAGAAACTAACTTCTTCATAAAATATTTAAATGCTTAAAGAAAGTGAGAAAAGGCTTTTATTGGCTTTTATCCCAGGAATTGTGAGCAACTTGTAGAAATGAGTACAAACATAACAATGTTTTTTTTTCATTTACAGTATTTCCAGGAAATAGATAGTAAAAAAAATTGATGGGAAAATTAACCACTTTTGTTAGTTCAGATAAATTTAACACTGAGATCAGCGAATGCTTAGAAAACCACAACCTTAACAGCAGAGAATCTTTAGATAGGATACAGGATGTATTTCAATTGGTTGTTGGAGTTACTGTGGCCAAGTTTAAAGACTGAAAAGGAAAAAGCAGATTATGAATCATTGCTCTAAAATCTTAGCAATTACACGTGGATGATACAGCTTAATTTTAAGAGGAAGAAATAAAGCTGTAAACTAATAACACATTGGAAGCTCTGCTTTAGAAAAAATGCAAAATATGACATGGTTGAAAGCAAGCTTCCTTAGAAAATTAGTAAAGAATGAATTTCTTAATTAAAAGCTCACAAGGTACTTATAATGCTTTCTTCTAGATAGGCTGCATAGAATCTCACTTTAAGGTTATAATCCTGTGTAGTATTTATACCCAAAGAAATTTTATTTCAGCCAGAGAAGTTAAACTTGGGGGAAATGATGGTTCTGTCCATATTTTATTTACCAAAAAGAGCTGTTTACATTTGTCCTGGAAAGTTTAAGCCTATGGCTACAGATTGAACTACAGGAAGGTGTAAATAAACCTCGTTTGTGGCAGAGACAGATATATGGGGCTGGTTATTCCAGACCAGTCCATTGATTTGCACTGAAAGTCTCCAAGTTCAGACAGTCTCAAAATAACAGTATAAGTGAGAAGAAGACAATCACAGCTGGAATAAAACCAGAGGTTACAAAGATGGAACTGATAGTAATAATAGAAATAGTTAATGATCTTTCTTTTGAATTCTATCTTTTTCAATTGACCATCACATCTTCCTTCTTACACACCAGTTGGAGGTAAGTCGAGCAGGAGTCATGCTAATCCTGGCCCACATGTTCCAACTTAACAATTTGAGGTATGCTGTTCTGGAAAATAACAGGCACGTAAGATTTACGTCTCAGAGTAGATTACTCAACTTGTCCCGAACTTGCTTTCCAGTGTAGGTAATGTGCAAAGCAGAAGAGAAGATGGAAATCGCATCTCCCACTATAATTCTCCTATTATGGTAATTTAAGGGACAGATCCTGTAGTAAAAATCGAGCCTCAGTTCCTGGAGATTACTCCATGACTATGTATAGTTTCACTGTTAACAGCGCAGAAGTGCCTTTTTTTTTTTTGCTTGTGTCTTCTTAAGGAGGTTTTATTATTTATTTATTTTACACCTCAGATTTGAAGGCGGACCATTCTGCTCCCAGAGTGACCGTTCCCCTTTAAACCTTAAGTCACTGGTTTCATTTTCTAGTATTTCCTATATCTAAGTATTATTTAGGCCCCAAAGTCAATGATGTGATACTATTTAGTTGGACAGATGAAGGGAAGCATGAGCCAAAAGAGATAAAAGAACACAGCTAAGGTCTTCTTGATGGTAACCTTGGGCAGAAGTTCACTTGCTTACAAATACAGTGAAGGTGGGCTCAGAAGAGCTAAGCTGATGAGATAAGATCGGGGATGTGTTCAGGAGAATTACGAGCACTGGGTTTTTTGGGGTAGATCTTTGTGGCTCAAATTGTACACTCTAGGATATTGAACTGGATGCTCTATGATTTTGGGAGGCGGAGCTTGCATGTATTCCCACACTCTCTACTCAGTCGTATTCCATTGAACTATAGAAGAAGGCTCTGATGGAGCTATCCAAGGTCCTGTAACCCAAATCTAACCCTGCAGTCTCCTTTCTTGACCAAACCAACTCAAGGTTGTCTCCTTCCTCACTCTTATTTCATAGCAATAGCACTTATATACCACTTTATAGTGCTTTTCAGCCCTCTCTAAGCAGTTTACAGAATTAGCATATTGCCCCCAACAATCTGGCTCCTCAATTTACTGACCTTGGAAGGACAGAAGGCTGAGCCAACCTTGAGCCTGGTGGGATTTGAACTGGCAGACAGCAGAAGTACTGCTACACTGCAGTACTGCACTCTAACCACTGTGCCACCAAGGCTCCATTTAAATCTCCTGTTTAGAGAGGTCCCATGACAATGGAATTAAAATGCTGCCTTCTGTAGCAGAAGAACCATGAAACCGTGTATTAGTTCAGACAAATGGTTGTCCAAGTCTCTTCTTAAAAATCTCCAGTGATGGAGCACCCACAACTTCTGAAGGCAACTTCTGTTCTACTGGTTGATTGCTCTCATCGTTAGGAAATTTCTCTTTACTTCTTGGTTGGATCTCTTGCTGGTTGCTTTCCATCCATTGCTTCTTGTCTTGCCTTGTCTGGTTTGAAGAACAGCAGTTTTGGAATTCAATTTTTTTTACTACCAGTTCTGTGGGCATGGCTTAGTGGGCATGGCTGGGGGGGTCATGTGACTGGGTGAGCAGTTTCTGTAAGAAGGGCAATAGAGATTAGGCAACACCAGGGTGTTTCTTTCCTGCCTTCCTTGCAGGATTAACCCTGTAAAGTGGGAAAAAACAAAAGGAGATTTCTATGATTCTCCGAACTGCTTAGAAAATTTACTACCAGTTCTAGCGAACTGGCTCAAACCGGCTGAATCCTGGAGAACAGGTTGACCCATTCTTCTTCTCCAAGTAGAGTCCCATTGTTGAACCCAAACCATTGCTTCCTCTAGAAACACCCTGCCATGTATCCATCAGCCCAGGATGCTGGGTTTAGGAAATGGAAGCCAACACTGTGCATCGCCACAGTGAAAGAAGACATTTTTTTTTACATAAAGTTACATGATAGGATGTAAGTAAGCCAGCCATTCTTGGACTTTGTTTTTTTTTTTGTTTTCTCTGCTGGATGTATTGGAAAAAAAACAACCAGGTTACACTTAGGGGAAGGTTTTAGAAAAACACAGGGTCCTTCTTAATCACCAGAGCTTTTGGTAAGAGCCACTGGCCCCTGTGTGCAGCGTTGTGTGTGTAATTCCTGAATCACTGGCATTCTTGGGGCCTTTGCAAGCTCTGCTTAATCTCATCTGGCCTCCGATGGTTTCCACAAATTCTCCACCCTGGTGCCCCTGGTGTGCCTGATAAACGGTGTCATTGCTTGGATTCCAACAAGTCTGCCTTTTTGCATAGTTTAGCTATCGACAGAAACATAGCAAGATAATAGCCACAGTTTGGGGTCCCATATCAGGGCAATTTAGATGCCGGGGCTACACAACAGGCTCGGTTGGAAGGCGAGGAAATTTAAATATATCTACTGTTGTTTGTGAAAGATAAACCGAGCATCCTTGTCATGGCTGCACCCAGGACCTTGTTAGTGTTTGAAACAGCCTGAATGTTGACGGCTCTCCCAAGGCCTGAAATATGTTGTCTTAATTACAAAAACATGTTTAGGAAACATTTTAAGGAACAGGGTGTAAGAAGGACAGGAGAAGGTTAAGATGCTAAGAACCATTCTTTTTCTGAAACATGTAGCACTGTGTCACGTTAGGAGGCGTTTTGATTTTATTACTATTACTATATTTATTACTATTACTATTATGCCTTGCTGCTGATTATTTGTAAAATAAGGCACACTGATTGTTCCAAAGAGGGAGGGGAGAAAGAGAGAGAGAGAGA
>JAEANM010015783.1:0-13504 GCA_017656035.1 Myanophis thanlyinensis
GAACAGAATAGAATAGAATAGAATAGTTGGAAGGGACCTTGGAGGTCTTCTAGTCCAACCCCCTGCTTAGGCATTTCAGACAAATGGTTGTCCAATCTCTTCTTAAAAACTTCCAGTGTTGAAACATTCATAATTTCTGGAGGCAAGTTGTTCCACTGATTTGTTGTCCTCGCTGTCAGGAAATTTCTCTTTACTTCTAAGTTGCTTCTCTCCTTGATTCGTTTCCACCCTTTTCATTATTATTTCGTATTTTTGCTTTTAGAAAAGAGGCGACGACTTTGAAACCGTCTCCTTCTGGCTGTCCAACACGTGCCGATTTTTACACTGTCTGAAGCAGTACAGCGGGGAAGAAGTAAGTTCTCCATTTTGGTTTTATTTCCGCTGGTGAACGCGTTTCGAAGGCTTGAAGCGGGGAGTGGGTCTCATTCCTCTAGTAGGCTTAGAGAAAGTTAACCGTACCGTTCTTCATCGAAAGCAGTGGTGGAATTCACATTTTTTTTACTCCCGGTTCTGTGGGCGTGGCTTGGTGGGCGTGGCTGGGGGAGGGTCATGTGACTGGATGGGCAGTTTCTGCAAGCAGGGCAATCAAGATTAGGCTGGAAACAACCCCAGGATGTTTCTTTCCTGCCTTCCTTACAGGATTAACCCTGTAAAGTGGGAAAAAACACCAAAAGGAGATTTCTTCTAACAACCGGTTCTCCAAACGGCTTAGAAAATTTACTGAATTTCACCTCTGATCGAAAGGATTTTTTTTTAAAGAGTTTTATCCTCCTCGCCATTTTGAATACGACAGCATAAAAATACATGAAGAAAATAAAAACGCATTAACCTGGAAAGACTTTTTCTTTCTCTGCCTGCAGGGGTTTATGAAACATAACACGTCTCGTCAGAACGAACACTGCCTGACTAATTTCGACCTTGCTGAGTACCGACAAGTACTAAGTGACCTGGCCATCCAGATCTACCAGCAGCTCGTTCGAGTTCTAGAGAACATTTTGCAGCCAATGATTGGTAATTGAGATATATTCTGTATCTGAATGTATTCTGCGTCTCTGTGCTTTGTGTGATTGTACCGATGGAGGCTCACTCAATTTCGCTGCACGCAGGTTGTGCATCGACAATAAAGGATTGAATTGAATTATAAGGTGAAACCGAAGGGCAGGCGAGAAAGAAACCAGGGGAGGTTTCCCCCCCCTTTCTAATTAAGAAAGTTATTTTCATCATTTGGATTTTCCCCTAATCACGTCCAACATGTATGACTGTGCAATGAAAGAATTTGCTTTTGTGTCTGTAGTTCTGTAGGCCGAGTTCAGAGGTTACATTGCTACACACTTAGGGTTATGAAGCAAACCAGGCTATGGCTGCCTATAGCTACTACAGGTAGTCCTCAACTTAACAACAATTTATTTAGTGGCCGGAACGGCACTGAAAAAAGTGACTTGCGTTCATTTTAGTACTATTTAATACTATTAGTTGGGGGATTTAAATTAGTTTTAAATTTTAAATTTTTAATCGTTTTAAATTTTAAATTTCTAATTTTCACATTAGGTTTTAAATTTTTAATTGTGATGAGCCACCCAATTTAGTTAAATTTTAATTTGTTTTTAAACTGTTATTTATTCTGAGTTTTTTAGATGGCTGTACACCGCCTCGAGTCCTTCGGGAGACAGGCGGTATAAAAATTAAATAAACAAATAAATAAATAAATAATTTTTCCACACTTGCAACCATTGCAAGATCCCTTTGATCATGTGATCAAAATACAGATGCTTGTCAACTGACTCATATTTACGACAGTTACCACGTCCTGGGGTCATGCGATTCCTTTTCACGACCTTCTGATGAGCGAAGTCAGTGGAGGAAATCCAGATTCATTTAACGACCTTGTGACTAACTTAACTGCTGCAGTGATTCACTTAACAACTGTGATGATGAAGATGGCAAAATAGGGCAACATTTACTTAACAGCTATCTCACTTAGCAACACAAATTTTGGGCTCAACTTTGGTCGTAAGTCTGGGACTACCTGTGTTTATGATGTCTAAGTCCTGCTTGCAGGATCCAGCACAGCTGGCTGTTGAAAGGTGGCCAACGCCAAAGAGGTTTTCTGGTTCTTGGGAACCGCTTGCGGACTTTCCCGCAGTAGCTAGTCTGTGCTGTGCTTGAGTAACTCTTCTTGAGGTGGCTGATCCTACTCCAGGACGGTTTCTCTCTTGCCATCTGGTGAAGACTTGCTGGTGCGGTGGCCTAGAAGTAGTGTTCTCGCCTCACAATCCGGAGGCTGTGAGTTTGATCCTAGGTAGAGGCAGATATTTCTGTCTCTGGACAAAATGAGAATTTATCTGCTGAATAAAACTCCGCACTGGTGACAGGGAGGCCATCCGGCCATTCAAACACTCCACTCCATTCAGTTGCTCAAACTCCACCTATGAGTCATTAAAAGAAGATGATTGGGTGAAGACTTGGCCTGTTTCAGGAGATTCTTTTTTTGTTGTTGTTTAGCATGGAACTTTCTGATGTTTGCTTTCATTTTAGTTTGGCTTACATTCCCATGCCACAGATTTTTTCCTCGTTAACAGTGTTCTTACTTTCTTATTTTCAAAACACCCATCACCATTTATCCCTCCTTCTTTTTTTTGTTTTCAGAAAGAGTTATTCCTCAACTGAATTAATGACCCCCCCCTTTTCCCCCCTCAGTTTCAGGAATGCTGGAGCACGAAACCATCCAAGGAGTGTCGGGCGTGAAACCCACCGGCCTGCGCAAGAGAACCTCTAGCATCGCCGACGAAGGGACCTACACCTTGGATTCCATCATCCGTCAGCTGAACACCTTCCACTCCATCATGTGCCAGCACGGCATGGATCCTGAGCTGATCAAACAAGTGGTCAAACAGATGTTCTACATCATTGGGGCTGTGACCCTCAATAACCTCCTGCTGCGAAAGGACATGTGCTCCTGGAGCAAAGGAATGCAGATAAGGTGGGGGAATCTTGTGCCAGGTTGGATAAAAATTGACGGTTGTTTGTTTTTTAAAAAAATCGGATTTTTTAAAAATTTAAATCAGTTTTTTTTTTTTAATCAAATTTATTTGAATAAAACTTTTGGAGTAAAAATCTATCTAAAGATAGTTTGCTATTTAAGGTAATCATAATTTAGTTTATTCAGCATGAAGTGGAGCTTAAACAGTGGGACAGAAGAGGACAGTGGCTCTTTAAAAATTACAACTTAAATCGAGTTGATTGAAATCAGGCCTTTTTACTAGTGATTGAAATCATGATTGAAATCGACTTGATTTAAATCAAATCCACCCTGCCTCTTTCAGAATTGAAGTCCTTTGAGACACCTTTCTTGGCTGAGCAGGGAGTTATTTTGAGTCAGCTGATCGTCTCGTGTTCTTTAACCTGAAAGTTTTACTGGGCTGGAGCACCTGTTTACCAGGTCTCTAGCTGGGAAGGTTATATTTCTGTACACCATGAATGAATGGTGGCATGAATGAATATTTCTGAAAGCATCTCTCAGATGAACCGTCACTAAACAGGGCAGTCATTAAGCAAAGGGTACCTATAGTTTGAACTCTAATGTTAGAGGGGGATACTCTGCCAAATAAGTTTCTTTTCATATGTTGATTCATAATAATAATGATAACAGCCATCATTGATCAACATTTAAATGCCGCCTGATTCTTGGCGACTTACAAACTGTTAGAAATGGAAGAAAAAAAAACCCATCAAAGAAAGAATAGAGATGGCAGAGAAAGCACACAAATATTCTATTGACTAGCCTATTTAAAAATCAGAATTGCTGCGTAGGGTGGTATATATATTTTTTGTCTGAATCCAAACCCTGTTTCCCCCGGTAATTGTAAAAGAAGACAAATTGATGGAAAAAATTTTCTTCTATCAAACTTCACGCCAAGTACCAGAAAAACTAGGAATTAGGAAATTTTCATTCCTTAACTTTTAGTTTTCTAAAGCTATTCTGAGCCTTCTTGTCCACAACAAGGAGCTGCTTTTGCCTCGTAACAAAAACATTTTTTGTTAATAATTAACCGAGTACCTCTTGAAGGGCTCCTGAGCAAGCATGCCTTAAGAAAATTATTTCCACGTATACAGGCTGACTTTAAAAAGTTGTGAAAGATTTTGATTGATTGATTTTTCTTTCCTTTGTTCAAAACACATCCAAACCTGTAGGTACAACGTAAGCCAACTGGAAGAATGGCTTCGCGACAAAAACCTGATGACCAGTGGCGCCAAGGAGACGCTGGAGCCCTTGATCCAAGCTGCTCAGCTGCTACAAGTGAAGAAAAAGACCGACGAAGACGCAGGGGCCATCTGCTCCATGTGCCACGCCTTGACTACGGCACAGGTAACTTGTCTTCTGGGACCAAAAACAAGAAAAAGGATTAGGAGGCTAAAATGTATCAAGAATGGTTTCAGGAATTGGGTACGTCTAGTCCAGGGGTTCCCAACCAGGGGTACGATATTCCATGGGGGGTGGATGGGTTTAGGAGTTTCAGAATTATAGTGTATATATATACAGTGGTACCTCTAGTTACAAAAATTTCGACTTACAAAAATTTTTTCGAGAAAAAAATAGTCTCTACTTACAAATTATGTTCCAAGATACGAAAGTATCTTGTACTTGTTCTCAAGCGGCGGGTGGTGGTGGTGGTGGTGGCAGGTGGGTGCGGCTCCGCAGCGGCAACGCTAGCTCTGAGCATATGCTCCATCGCGGGATTTAGTTGGCTAAATCCCGCGATGGAGCGCATGCTCGTCTTGCCGGAGCCGCTTTTCCCTATCAGCAGCACCTGGGTGGCGGGAGAAGAGCCGGCGTTGCCACTGTGGAGCCGCACCCGCCCGCTCCTGCCCGTGGAAGAACGGATTAGGGCATTTACAGGTAAAAAGAGTCTCTACTTACGAACTTTTCCAGTTATGAGATGGCTTTCGGAACGGATTAATTTCGTAAGTAGAGGTACCACTGTATGTATATAATTGCTTGGGGTTTTTTAAGGGGTGCGAGAATATATCAGAAGCATTCTAGGGGTTGCGGGGAAAAGGTTGGGAACCCCTGGTCTAGTCCAATACAAAGAAGGACTAGGGGGTAACATGAGACTAGTCTTCCAATATCTCAGGGGCTGCCCCAAAGAAGAGGGAGTCAAGCTATTCTCCAAAACACCTGAAGGCAGCACAAGAAGCAATGGATGGAAACTAAAAAGCAACCTAGAACCAAGAAGACATTTCCTGACAGTGAGAACAATTAATCAGTGGAATTAATCAGTGTCTCTACAGCACTGTTTCTTAAACGTTAAGATGTTTGGACTTCAACTCCCAGCAAAGCTGGCTGGGGAATTCTAGGAGTTGAAGTCCAAACATCTTAAAGTCGCCAAGGTTGAGAAACACTGCTCTAGAAGTTGTTTAAGAGTTGTGAACTTAAATTCCCAGAATTCCCTAGACAGCATGGTGTAGACCCTGGTGTAGGGTTCTCCTGCTTGAGCAGGGGTTTGGAATAGAAGACCTCGAAGATCCCTTCCAACCTTATTATTCTGTTCTATTCTCCAAAGCACCTTTGTGTGCAGGACAAGAAGCCATGGGTGGAAACTAATCAAGGAGAGAAGCAACCTAGAACGAAGGAGAAATTTCCTGGCAGTTAAGAACAATTAAACAGTGGAACAACTTGCCACTAGAAGTTGTGAATGCTCCAACCCTGGGAGTTTTTAAGAAGAGATTGGACAACCATTTGTCTGAAGTGGTTGTAGGGTTTCTTGCCTAAGCAGGGGGTTGGACTAGAAGACCTCCAAGATCCAGCTGTGTTATTCTGCTATACCACCCTGGTGGAGTTGGCCACAGGCGTCACTTCTAGCCGCCTTTTGCTCTTTTGGTAGAATTAGCGTTGACTGCTTGCTCAGTTCAGCTCCGTAGGGCGAGCCGCATAAAAATGCAACGAAAAGGACGAAGCTTGGCGAGTCGCTCTGCCAGATGTAGACGACATTAAAAGAGAGACATTAAAAAACAAAGGTGCCCGTTTTGTTTCCAGGAATTATTCCAAGGGGGGAGAAGAACAGAAAGACGCTCTTTGTTCTTTTGAGAGGGAAGGATTTCTTTTTTAATCCCTTGGAACGGAGGGTGATGTCTGTTTGGTATAATTCTGACCGCTTGCATTCCAGTGTTGCTATCCGCTGAAACAGGATAGACGGCTTGAAGAAGTCTGCCTAGCAACGATGATCGGGTTTCTTTTTTAAAAAAATCCTACAAAGTGATTTAAGATTTCAGGCGGAGTATAGATTTTATCTTATTTTTAAGAGCGATCCCATTGCAATCAGACCATGATTAATGTCTCCTGTATCTTAAATTTAAAAACATTTATTATTATTATTATTAATAATAATAATAATAATAATAATAATTGCATTTCTATACCGCCTCCCTCCCGAAGGACTCGAGGCGGTGTACAGCCTAATAAAAAACAAGACTATACAATTAAAACCAGATTAAAATTATAAATAGATATAATGGCCAATCAGTTAAAACCCCAATGTAAAACAGTGAAAAGTTAAAAATTGATTAAAAATTTAAAACTAGTTTAAAACAAAAACTCAAAAATTCATCTTGGGATGAATAGCAAGAATCTGTTAGCATCAGCATCATCATCATCATCATTATCATCATCTTTTTTTCTTCTAGATTGTGAAAGTGTTGAACTTATATACTCCCGTTAATGAGTTTGAAGAAAGAGTATCTGTATCTTTTATCCGGACAATACAGGTAATATTTTTTTTCTTCCTCTTCTGATGGACGGCATCTTCTGATATTAGAAGAAAGGGTAAGAAGGTCTGCCCTGCCTCCCAAGAAGAACTGAGTTGCTTTAGTTTTGGGAGGGGGGAGTTGGGGAAAGGTGTGAGAGTCAAAGAAAATGTTTCCATATGATGGAGCTGATCCCTGATTATGGATCCATTGGGAAGAGGAATGAAAATGAAAAGTTTTCCCAGGCAGTTTCTGGCTCACTCAGCTGGCAGGAAGTAGGACAACAAACATTTGTCTTTTATCAATACAATGAGGAGAAATTGTATTAAATGGAAACATTCAAGAACGGTGGGCAACGACCACAGGCAATTCATGAAAACGTTGCTTTCTAAGCTCGGGCCTTCAGCGTGTTTAAGCAGCACGCATGGTCAATTTACTACAAGTTTACTTTTAAACAACATCTTGTTATTTGAAAAAAAGGAATAGGATTCAGTTGTCTTTTTTTTAAAAAAATGTATATAATTGAAAGAGTCTTGGGTGGAACGTCCAACTGCGTACAGGCAGGCAGGCAGTCCTCGACTTACGACCACAACTGAGCTCCAGATTACCGCTGCTAAGTGAGACATTTGTTAAGGTGAAGCTTGCCCCATTCTTACGAGCTTTCTTGCCTCCGCTGTTAAGTGAATCGCCGCAGTTCTTGTAGCTTGGTAACGCGGTTGTGGAGTGAAGCAGGCTTCCCCAAAGACTTTGGTTGTCGGAAGGTCGCCAGAGGAAGAGATCACGTCACACACACACACACACACACACACACCTCTCTCCAAGGGGCACTGCGACTGTCATAAATATGAGCCGGTTAGTTGCCAAACATTTGAATTTTGACACATGACCATGAGGATGTTGCAACAGTTTGTAAGTGTGCCAAAAAAAAGGCCCTTTTTTCCAGTCCCGTTGTAACTTTGAAGGGCCGCTAAGAGAACCGTTGCCAAGTCGAGGACTTGCCTGCATTGAAGCAAGAGGCTAACCGTGCTCCCTTCTTCTCTTTGCAGCTGCGTATGCGAGACAGGAAAGATTCCCCTCAACTCCTAATGGATGCCAAGCACATTTTCCCTGTCACTTTCCCGTTCAACCCTTCCTCTTTGGCATTAGAGACTATTCAGATCCCCGCGAGTTTGGGTCTGGGATTCATCGCTCGGGTCTGAACCAAGAACAGAGTTTCAGCTGTTTGACCATCAGTTTCAACTTTCGATCTCTTTAACCACGAGAAGAAATTGAGTCACAAGCCATTGGGGCGGGGGGGGTGTGTGTGTCTGGGGAGGAGCAGAGGGGGAAAAGACTGGAAGGGAAATCCGTGTATATGCTGTAAAACTGGAATGCGTCATCCTTCTCTCACAAACCGGAAGCTGATGGAAACCATGGCACATCTGTACAAATCCACTCGTCTCGTGCTGAGGGCCTACCTCAAGCTTTCAGGTTAAGGAAAACACCTTAATGTTTCTTCCCTCCCACTCCCTCTCAGTTGGTTGCAAGCTGTCTTATATTTGCATTGTAAAACCAAAAACAGTCCGTGACTGATAAATCGCGATTGGTTTTTCTTTTTTCCTTTCCATGTTAAGATCCCAAAATCGCAATGTGCATCTGGTGGCAAAAAAAAAAAGAAAGAAAAAAGAAAATTGTGCGAAGAGGACTCTTCTCAGTTTTAACGGTTCTGAGAATCTCTTCCTATCTTCTGTATTTCACACGTACGCTCTATTTTTTTGGAGGGTAGAAAACAGTCACCAATGATTATTTTTTTCTGTGTCTCCACTGAGTGGAACGGCGTCATTCCAGTGCAATGGTGTGAACGTGTTACCTCCAGTCCATAATGTATTTCTGATTCTCATGTTGGTTCAGGAAGCTAAAGCCGTGGATATGTTAAAGCTCCTTGTAAGACATTTCGGCATATTTAAGTCACAGGTGATTTGTCAGTTATCAGGAGGAGCTAAAGCCAGGTGTGATTTTCAGAGAAGGATGGAAATATTTAGGAGTAGCTTCTGTGTATGTGTATATAAACACAGGCACATATATACATATATAGATAGATATATATTTCAAAGACCTGAAAATGTAACAGAGACAGGCAACATACAGTATCGCTGATCAGGCATGTTGCCTGCACAAACCGTAAAAATCTTTGAAATAAAAATAGAAATAGTCATACTCTTAGAAAGTACCGTTCATTAGGACAAGGCTAAATAAGTTTTTCTTTAATAGGTTTCAACCTGAGAGATAATTGATCAAATCAATTGATTGCCTCCCTATTTATGTCAGTGTGTGATATAAATGATGAACCTAATCAAAAATATTTTGGTTTACGTTCTGGTACAATAGAGCTGCTTATTAGTACTGTTTCAAACCATTCCAGAAGTATCGCAGTCTGCGGAGTTCTTTTAAATGTACAATAATTTTTAAGGAGCAGAAATGTGGGTTTATAAAATCACTGCAACTTTAATAGCCCGGTCTTCTAATAAGATTTATGCCAGTGTCAAGAAACATATAAGTAGTAACAGGAAACGATAACTAAGCACAATCTCAGAAACTGGAACCTGTTTTCTAAAGTCAAAGAACCAACCCAACAATATTATATTTTATATTTATTTATTGTTTTGGTATATGTTGCTTTTCATTTTTTATTTTTTATTTGCCGGATGTGTAATGAGAGTGTGTAATATTTATTTTGGAGGCTGGGGAAGAGGGTTTTTTTTAATAGGGAAAGGTTTCATCTAAAATGCACATCAAACGTTTAATCTGGAAAAGAAGCTATTCCCCTACTATTAGCACCACTCCCAATCTTATGATTTTCTTAAAAGCTTGCTACACGTTCATTTTTTAAAAAACTGTAATACTATCACTGATTTGGACCCACTTTATATATATAAAAAAAAGGAAATATTCATTTTCTGTTTCCGTAGGAACATTTCATTTAGACACATTATGAATATAATCTGATGAAAAGATTTTGCCAAAATCTCTCGGGCTGCAGATAATAGTTGTCATGATTTTCCTGAGTGAAACTGACATTTTGAAATATTTGTGGATCTTCACTTAAAGTTCTCCAGGCTCCCTTTAAAAAAATAAAAAAAAATAAAAAACCAGGTATGGTCAGTGATGACCAGAAATAGAAAAGAGGATGTTACATATCTTGAGACTGCCGTGTGCAATATTTTAATTTATCCTAACAATTGAATTATGTTTACTTTCAAACATATATCTGCTGTAAATGCACATTATTAAAAATGGTCTAGTACTGGACTTAGTTTCTCTGTGCACCTAGAACAGGTTTAAATAGATTTTCACTTGAAACAGGTTTAAATAGGTTTTTATGTGCGAAAGAGATGTGACTGACAGGGACACTGCTGAGGTAAATAAAAAGAGGCCTGATTTGCGGGCCCCTCCCCCTTCTTTTTGTTCTGTTTTATTATGGGAAGGGAAGCATATGCTCTTTGGGTTTGTTTGTTTTTTAAGAAGAAATATTCAGGTACTCAAGTATTGCCTTTAATACATGTTCTTTATTTATGATACATTAATAGGTCTTTACTTGAAAATGTGCATTTTCTTTTATCACTGGCACTATGTTTACAAAAGTGAGTAAGAGTTCGAGTCCCTCCTAGGATTACTTTAAAATGCTCTATTAAAAGGTTAAACTTTCTCTGTGGCTCTAGCCAGTTGGCGTTTACCAAAAAAGTCCAAAAAGTCTACCACAAAGGAGCTGAAAGTTGAGATCCTAGAGTGGCCATTTCCACTCTTAATGGCTTCCGACATGATCGGGACTCTTAACTCTCATAATCTCCCAGCCACAGGTGTAAATTAGTCAATTTCCTGTTTGTCTTGTGGTCAGTTTCTCAATGTGAGTGGGTGGGGTGCTGTGGAGTCAAACAATAGGTGTTCCAAATACCCTTCTTAGAGAAGGTGACAATACAAGAGTTTTAATCCGTCAGCTTTAGGGCAATAACGGAGCATCGAAGAAGGTTTCAGACTGAACTGGTGACACCCTTTGGCATCTGCGGTTGGCCTGGGGGGAGGGTTATCTCTCCTCCCCCCCACCACCAAGTTTTACACTCATGCTCCCAGTGAGATTTGCCACACCTAGTTGTGGATTATGAGAGTTCATGTTCAGAATCTTAGATGGCTACTCAAGGTGGCACACTAAACTTCTCACTGGATTCTTAGCATGCTGTACAACAGATATGTCCAACCTTGGGCAGCTTTTAAGACTTGTGGACTTCAACTCCCAGAATTCCCCAGCCAATCATGCTGCCTGGGGAAATTAGAGGTCCCACAGGCCTTTTAAGTTGCCCCTGCTGCATAATGGAAAGGCTGTAACAGAAATTATGTAAGGAGACAGCACTACTTTAAAAAACCTAGCAACCCAATTCATTTCCCCTCCAGGATATCTTCCTACTGAGTCTCTAGATGTACTGGAATCCTGCCTCTTCATTTCAACTGGATAATTGCTTTTTCAAGAATTTGACAATTCCAAAAAGCGACGATGACATCATTTAAATACATGGTTTTTTAATTTTTTCGTTTTATTTTTGTATAAACGCCTTACTGTATCTTGTTTACTAATAATAGTGATGGGTGCCTGCCGGCATCATCCTCCCAACTGCGTAATCTGATTAAAATATATCTTTCTGTCACATTAAAACCGAATGCTGCTTTCCATGTTTTAAAGGAGTTCGGAGTTTAACTGTGCTGTGTAATTCATCCAAGACTTTACATATCAGTATTTTACGTGCACTTTTTATGGGTCTAATATTTTACTGTTAACATGCTAGAAAACCAGCTGTTTTCAAATTAGAATTTGTAGCATCTAACACAATTCGAGTTTTGCTTATTTGCCTCTTCCCGCCCCCTTTAGAACATGATCATGTTGTTTTAACGTAGAAGTGTTGCCATTTCTTTTATTTTTAACTGATATGCTATCATTTCCCTTCCTCCCCACAGGTGTGGCTTTTAAAATGTATAGACCCAAAATATCCCTCCAATATTATTACCTCATTAGGTTTCAGTTAGTTTTCTTCCAACTGCTTCTACAATGTAATCTTGCGATTGGAAGAATGTTTCTCGCATAGTCTGGAACAATATTTTGTTTTATGGAGTGTTGCAAATCCTGGGCATCCTTTTTAAGCCCTTAAGAAAAGTTACAGGTAAGGATTAAATGCACTGTATTCAAAAGACGCTTGCTTTGACCATACAGCTTCTTTCTTGCTTGGGCTGCACCTGTTTGTTTTCCATTTTTTCCATCCCCCAGAATATCTTAAAGAGGGCTGGGGGCATTGATTTGTCTGGTTCCACTTGTAGAAAACTTTGTGCATCCGACATCGGTCACAGTAAATTTGCACTATTCATAACAGGTCTTTACTGGTGCAAAGAGCTCTGATTTTCTGGGGCAGATTGTCCCAGAACATCCAATCTCACTCAGAGCTACTTTTAGCAAAATAAACAATAATTTCAGGTTTACACACGGAAACAGAGTATTTTTGATCCCAATAAGGTGTATTTTTCTCTCTCTCTCTCAAAAGCAACACTCTTCAGTTAGTTTGCTATCTCAACCCACTGTATCTTTTGTTTTCCTTTTCAGACTTTCAAAACTTGACACATTTCAACTTTTTGTTGTTGTAATCGCTTGATCGTTGCCCTTTTAAACTTGCAATTCCTTTTGAAGCAAAAAAACAACAGGGTTTGAGGTCTTTTACTCACTAGGCGTAGATAGAAACCAAAATGTTTAATCCGAATGACTTAAGCTTGGAATTGTCATGGTGTCTTGACATAATAAATAAATGTATGCTTCATAAATGCTGTATCTTAGAAGAAATGTCCAAATAAAAAGAAATGTTAAAAAAGTCTTTATTTTCCAGTCTCTTGTATGGACGGTTATTATTGGAGGGATGAATTCAGCAATAACGTAAGATATTTCAGTATTGTTTCCATTAACTTGTCTCAATGTGTTTTGGGTCCAATAAATGGCTGCCGCACCTATGAAAATCTATTCTTTAAAGTTGCTTTTAAAGAAGTCCTATATTCCAAAATGCCATCGCTTGCATTTGTCACCTGCATTCCCCCCAGCCCTGCAATTTCTGCATTGAAAAGTACACAAAAGATTATGACTGCGGTTTTTTTAAAAGGGGGTACATGGGAAAATGTCCCCAAAGCTAGGAGGGAGCCACACATTCAATTCGTGCCGTCCAGTTTTTACCAAGATGGCTTTTTAGGCTATAAGACCCTACATATTTGGTGTCTGGAAAATCTGGACTAATTTTGGATACTTTTGGTAACATCATGGTTCTGGGCAATTTAAAAACGTGCATACATTTCTTGTGCCAGCTTGCTGGAGCGTGGAGTGTGGGAATGGTGGAGGAGGTGATAAGGCCAGCTTTGCTAGGGGAGAGGCCACTTGTCTTATGTAGTGTATATTATAGGGGGGGGGGTTGTTGACCCTTTGAGAGATGTATGCAACAAAATTTCATTTTAATGTATGCCGATTAATGTACATTCAAAGTGATAATAAAGTCTATCTCTACCTCCATATCTATCTACCTCTACATCCACAGCTGGCTGGCTAGCAAGCTGTCTCTGTCTGTCTATCCATTGTCAGTCTGTCTGTCTATACATCTATATCTATTTCTATATTCATGTCTGTCTATTGTCTATTTTCTATCTATGCTTGCCTGTCTGACCATCCATCCCTCCATTTATGTATATCTATCGCCAGTCTCACCATCCA
>JAEANM010015784.1:0-12283 GCA_017656035.1 Myanophis thanlyinensis
TAAGCATTTCACTGCATATCGTACCCATGTATGATTGTGTATGTGACCAATAAAATTTGAAATTGAAATTGAAATGTGTATTTTTTTAAAAATCTCATGGTTTAAAATAGCTCTTTAAAACAGCCCCCTTTTTGTGCTACCTGTTTTCTAGTGAAGGTTTATAATCATTGTTACTTATAAAACTATGAGATATATAAATACTTCTGCAGGAAAAGGATTCCAACTTTTCAAACTTTTCTCTGACTTTACCAAACATGGGCAGAAAATATTTTGCAAACAGTAATATATGTATACATATCTGAAAACAGAAAAGTAGCCCAAATGAGCACTGATAAATGTCAAGCTAAATGCATAGATTAGGCTTCCTAAATTGGAATATAGAATATTCCTTCTCTTCTTTCTCCTCCTTCTCAAATTCCAATATTCATATTTCAAGTCATACAAGAACTATCTCACTATTTAAATTACTTAAATCCAGCTATTTTAGAAAATGTGAAAAACAGCTCTCCTTATCAATTCCAACTCTAAAAGAAATTGCCTCTAATCCAGACATCCGGCCCATTGGGCTTTTTAATCCAGCCCGCCAAACTAGTTACTAGCAGGAACCCTACAGTTTTGAGGAAGACCCAGTTCAGGGAACGGAGAGCCCAGAAAAGCCGATTTTCATTGGGTCGACAATTGTCACAAACTAGAAGGCATGGCAGAGGCGTGGCTTGCTGCTCCCCCTTCTTCCTTTCCTCCTTCCTTTATATTAGTTCACACAAACACACCATTCTCCTATTCTGGCCCGGCCCCTGTCAAATTTTAGAAACCATTGTGCCCGCGAGTCAAAAAGTTTGCCCACCCCTGCTCTAATCCCTGTACTTCATGTCTTAATACATGATATATAATATATGCATTATATAGTACCTCTGTAGTTTCAATCCTCCAAAATCAATGAATTATGGTACAATACAGTAAATTACTTGGGTTGGCATGGAGTTTGATGCCATTAGGAATGAGTTTTATTATAGCCGAAAACCTAAATGTCAGATTTTTGTTCATATGAACGTATGTGTATACACATAGATACTTATTGGTATAAATATGTAATGAGAATGAATTTTCAACTCAATTTTTAGTAACAGTTTTAGCATTCTGAAATGCCCAGATACCAGAAATGAGGTTAGTTCCTACTTCAGCTAACTTCTAGAAACATATGAAAAATTTAAATGATCTCAATATTTTGATTAATTTTATGTTTTGAGGATTTTTCATTTTATTTTGATTGCTTATTGTTGATATTTTAATTATTGTTGTATTTTTGTAAATATTCAACTGCAATGTGTCCCCTTTAGGAGTAGTGTCTATTTTTTGTTTTTGTTTTGCTCATTTATGGGATACTTTAATTAGATTTCATATTGCATTGTTAGTCTCTACTCAGCCCATCATTGCATTGTATCTTAACACTGACTTATGGCCTCTATAGAAAAGAGTAACATTAACATAGTTTTCTTACTTTTCTAACAGTGAGTTATCATAACATTATAATTACATAATGAAATGCATACTAAACAATCCAAAGATAGGGAAGGAAATCAACTTTACTACCTTTAAAATACCTAGATGAAAATTATTAGTTATTAGGTGAAGAATGTTATTTTAAGTAAGTAGGTCTAGAAATCAGCAAGAACATTGTTGTCTCTAGCAGATACCTGTGTTCATGAAAAATTGTCGAACTAAAAGGAATTGGTTTGGGTTATATTTTTTAATATTTTTATAGCTTTGTAAAGAACATAAAAATGAAAATAACTAAATAAAAAACAAAAGTCCAAAAAGAAAGAAAAGAAACATAAAGGAGAAACTTTCAATTTCCTTTGAAACAAATTCAGTTACAAATACAACTATAATATTATCTATTACTCCATAAATACAAAGAAAACTCACTCCTTTCTACATTCTGGGCTATTTCTAAAATTCTGTCTGAATTTTATAATCTTTGAAACTCTATTCATTTATAGACTGTCCTGATTTAAAATTAAAGAATGCATTTGGAGATAAAATATCCTTTTTTACTAAGTGATTTTTGTCTGTGCATAGGGCCAGTTTTATCCTTAAGCATAAAGTAATAAGAAGAATCTAAAAAATGTTAATCTTCTCATCAAAATTCACATAAATTCTATCAAAATCTGATGGTAGATGGTGTAAAAAAAAAATCTCTTGAATATTCAGTTGAATATTCAATCTCATTAAATATTTATATCAAGCTATACCTATATGTATATATTTTGTTGACTACTGCCCCTAGTAAATATCCTTTTTTATGGCTGATTTTTTAAAAGAAACTGATTAATTACAGATTTTATCCTGAGTTTTGACATTTGTAAAGTCCTGAACAGTTGTGATCATATCTATGAGATTGCATTCTCCATAGCCATGATTCCCTTTGTCCCACATCCTGTGGACATTCACTTGATATCAATCAGCTATTATTTAGAGAGACTTACCCCAGAGATAATACAGACATCAACTTTGTTAATGATTACTTGGTATGTAACTTAACATTTGAGGTCTTATAATAACCATGGGCATAATTATATTATTTTACATGGCAATTATTTTTATGTGTATAATTTCATTGAATTTATATGTATTTGTAAAATTTATTTATGTAGTCTAGGATTGGACTGGATGATTCACACAGTGCAAATTATTTTAAATAAATAAATAAAAGTAGACAAATAGGATCAAAAGGTGAATAAGATGGATCTGTTTTTAAAAATATGACTTTGCAATTGTTAAAATGAATTTTATTCAAATATGGAGGATTCAACAAAGAATTGAATTTAATGGGATAGTCATTGAAACTAAATGCATTTCACTGCCTAGCTGAATGTCTTGAACTTGGCATAATTAATATTTTTCTTTTTTATTGTAATTATTTTCCCCAGTTTGAATAGATCTATCATGGATTAATATATACTTATATTAGCCAAAACTATACACGGTAATTAATTTCTCACTTCTATTTCCAGAGATTCATGCAGCTTCTTGCAGGTAGCAGAGAAAGTTTCCGAGGTACCAAATTCAAAATACCAAAATTTATTCTTCATTCTGAAATATGAAAGGGGGGAAAAAGAAAGAAATGTCAATAGCTGATAATTAAACAGCATCCTGACTTCTATCATAAAGAATCATAACATCTGACACCTATTCTGAAATGGACGAGCTCATAATTTTCAAAAATTTAAATGTGATTGTCAGGGAGATATATCCCCCCCAGGTACAAAAAAAATTTTTGGTAGCAGAGATATATTAGTTTCTTTTAGGCCTTGCTGATTAGCCAAAGTGAGGCTTTTCGAGGTACTGTTTTATGTTTTATGTATTATATCATCTAACTTTATTTCTTACACTATCCAAAATTTAGCTGCAGAGTGTATCATATAAGAGGGGTGGAGTAAAATGTAATTCCCTAAGCAAATGTTGTAATTAATTGTTATGACAAATATTTAAAAAAGGGGAAAAAAACGCTTCTACATTCCAAAGGATTGGTGGTAAAGAGATATTGATTAGAAATTTAAATTCTTTAATATAATTCAATCAGAAAGTGATCAAACCAGAAATGTTTTAAAAGTTCTAAACAATTCAGTTGCTTATAAAACCTAACAGAAAATATTGCATAGTATTTCACATTTGATATCTATTATATATATTTCAAATTAACTTTTGTATAATAGGTCAGTGACCAGTTGAAACATTATTTGGCATTTGTCCTCCGTTTACTGCTTAACTTTAAAATGCAGTTTAGATTTTAGTGAAGTGATTATTGAATGGAAAGATATTTATACAAATCCAGTTCATGTGCAATTCTTTATTCCTGCTTACATGTGTTATCATAGTCTATCATATGAAAATATCACTAGTCACAAATTGATGTAATAGATGTATTTCATGTTTTATACTGACTTGTATAGTTAAGGATATTTCATGTGTTAATATTCTAATCACTAGACTTGGTAAAGTCATGCATCATAGTACATCTTTAATGTAATAGTTCTATACGATTTCTTCTGTGATTGCAAAATGAGCCCTCTTCCCCCACCTTGTGGCCCACAAGTAATTGACCCAAACCTGGTTCATTTTTAGTTAAAATATTCACAAGAGTTTTTAGCCCATTCTCAGTAGAGCTTTATGCTATTCTCAATGCTCTCTTGAGCATTCTCAAGAGTTTCCAAAAAGCTGTAGGTGAATAGAAACAGAATACCATTAATAATTATAAGAGAAATTCAATCATTTTACCTACTATGACCTACTTTACTTCCCCAAAGATCACATACTTCAAATATAGTGGTATATTCTCCACTTACACATTAATTTTAAAGCATGGAAAACATTTTTTGTTATAGCACATAATAGCAGCATGTAACTTTTCTGCGGCTGTACCTAGGAATCAAAAGTTAACTAGGAAAGTCCACTTAAGTGGCAAATAGCTCTAAACCAGTTGGCCACCTAAACCTTTGTTCTTTAGAGCTGACATTTTTTTAATATTCCTACTTCGCTAGAAATTTTTTTATGTTTGTAACTTTGTTGTCTTTTCTTTTTAAAAGAACATAACAGAATATTTCTCCTCTAGATGATGATATTTTCAAGGCCTTTTGAGATAAAGTGGAAGCATAAGTATTTCTAGAGTTTGTGTAATATGGAGAATTTCATCCCAATGGTTCATCGTGTTCTTTTTGATTTCTGGTATTTTCAACTCAAATATATTTGTATCAGCCTATCAATTATTAGGTTAATGTACATAGTTTTATTTATTTAATATCAGTTATAGAAGGTATAAAGAACCCTAACTTTTTAATATGTCTGTTCCTAAGAATCCAATGTTATTTATCCAATACAAAACTGCACTCTTAAAAGAAAGCTATTACATAAGCGTTCAGGATCAGAATAATTTGTGATGATTAAATATGCCAAAATCAGCCAAGAATGTATTCAAAGTACAAAAGTTATATAAAAATATTTAGAAAAAGATTGCACTGTTATACAATATTTAGTAAGTGGGAACCCCAAAGAGTTCAGACAGAAGTAGTTTTAAACTACACAACACTTTCTAATGTTTATGACTTCTCAGACTGGTTCATACCTTCTAACCCACAGGTGTCAAACTCGCAGCATCACGTTGCTGTACCATGATGTTTTGTGATGTTTTTCCCATTTGCAGAGCTGGGGTTGATGTGTCCTGCACATGATGCATCCAGCCCGCGGGCCACCAGTTTGACACCCCTGTTCTATCCAATTACATATCCCATGGCTCTCTCTACAATGTCTACTATTTCCATGTAATTCTTGACAGCCCAATTTTCCTGTCATACTCCTACATTACCTTATATATACTGGTAATGTTTGTGCATTTTATCAAGATTATTTATATTAAACCTTATACAAATTATGTACATCATAGATAATTTATTCTGTGTATATGTGTATTTATTTTTCTGCTTATAAAAAGACATTCCACTACTTGAAATATTTTATAAAATGTCCTGGCTTTGCAGACAGTAAGTGGACCTTTCTGACTCCTATTGAGTCTTTCCCAATCTTCTGTATGTAATTACATTACAAACTTAATATATTACAAAGTTATTGCTACAACAGAGGTACACATATATTTTCTATAAACATAATATATAGTAGAATTAAAACCAAGCAATTGCTTTACTCTGAAATGGCCATTCCAAAATTAATAACATTGAAAGTAGCCTCAATTGTCAAATATACATTCTGTCTGTTAAGACATTATGACTAGGTATGCACAGTTTACTGTCCATTGGATTATACAGTGTAGCCATAATAAATTATATAAAGAATTATACCTCAGTCTAAGGCTGTATTTTTTACCTTTAAAAGATCCCAAATTCAATTATTGGCAATGAAAATTAAGTTAGAAAAGACTAAACCAGATTTTTGGAGAACTGCTACAAATCAGTTCTGAATTAGATGAATCAATACTCTGACATTTTAAAAAATGCCTATTATCTTATGTAAAGTATATGATAAATCCTTAACCTTTTTAATATCTCCACAGTTTTGAAATGCTATATGTTATGATTTACTGTAGCTAAACAACACTTTAAAAAATAGAATAAGCATTTTAAAGAAATACTTAATTTAGTTAACTTGACATTCAAAAGACACAAAATCATATTCATAAAAGTTTCTTGTACGTTTAGGTGATTGACATTGGGTAAAATTAAGCCCATTTCACTAATAAAATAGGCTGTGGTGCAGCTTTGCATTATGATGTTAATTAGAAAAAACCCCACTGTTAAAACTATTCTATATAACCTTTCTGATTAAGCAATTAGATAGCATATCATCAGAAAAAAATTGCCCTGGTTCTAAATATGGA
Organism: Myanophis thanlyinensis; assembly: GCA_017656035.1. Taxonomy (NCBI): domain Eukaryota; kingdom Metazoa; phylum Chordata; class Lepidosauria; order Squamata; family Homalopsidae; genus Myanophis; species Myanophis thanlyinensis. The sequence continues at coordinate 6,389 of JAEANM010015784.1, forward strand.
AATAATAAATGTTTTATTATACACCTGATGAACACATAAGTACTGCATCATAATGTGCAAAAGTAATGATTAGTTTAGTTGTGAATTTTTATCCAAAATCAATTGACCAATGAGATCATATGACAAAATGGTTTTTAAAAATATCTGCTCAAGTGCTGTTTGCACAGATTGCACAGATACTTAATTTATAGAATCTTGAATTTGGCAGCATTTAAAGGACTACATGATGTAGTTATAATTCTTCATTCTTTTAAACACTTGAGCTTTGACCCAGAGATAGTTGCAAAAAAATAAATAAATCCTTAAATCATGAAACTTTACAATTAGCAATTTCCCTTGAGAAATAGATTTTCCTCAGAACATGTCAGAATAATAAAGCAAATATCTAGAGCAGCTGTTTCTTAGAAAATCCCATAAAGTAGCTCTTCCTCAAGTTGAAAGGTGGTGGATGTCCAACACATCTGGAAAGCACTTGGTGGGAAGAAACTTTCAGCAACATTATTTTCCATTCATAAGATACTAGGATGAGATAATTGAAGAATGAGTGATGGAACTTGGTAGGTATGTAACAAAAGGACAGAATAATCTTCATTCTTAGTTTTCATCTCAAGCCATACCTTTGCAACCTTTGAAGCAGAAAAACAATTGTCTGTGAGCTCATTCATCTTTTTATTCATCATATAGCCAAAAAAATTATATGTGTGCAGTGATTTGACAGTGATTCTGCTTTGAATATTTTGCAAACAATCCAATTCCAGTTGCACTACTTCAGAAGTTTCCTACTTTGATTTACATCCTCAAAAAGGGAAGCTATAACCATAACTGTTAATACCTATTGGATCAAATACCACTTACCTCCATAAGTCCTAAAAAATCAATTTCAATTTTAAATCTCAGCAAGAAGTAATTCTGACGAAATGTAGCTTTTATGGTTTGCTACTTAAGAAACTTATTCTTTTCAAATACACTCAGAGTAAAAGAATCATTAGAGAAAATTTCCTAAATTTAGAGAATGAAGTCTATCATATTCCAACCTTACAGTTTTCAAACACATTTTATTTAGCTTGATGTACTACTTATCTTGTCCAGAAACAACTTGTTTTACATGGGAAATGGGCAGATACTTACAGTAATTACCTTAGCCTTTCTGCCCAGCATTATTATTATTTTTTAGAACCAGGATTGAAGTTTTACCCTCTCTAGTTCTTAATGTGAGATTTAACAAAGTCCTCATATATGTGATAACCTATCTATAAAGTACAAATGTTACTGAAACCACCACATTTATGCTTTTATACTGCCCTATCATGCCCTCCAGAGTGAGACACAACTGGACAGGAAACATTTACCTTAGCCAAGAAACTTTAATTTGTCATTTATTGACACATATTGTAGTCATTAGTTACATGTCAGGTGGAGTTATATAGTATATGAAAGAAAGAAAAATGCTACACTGAATGAAAACAAGCTGTAGAAGATTATTTCCTTGTTCTTTGATAATCCAAGGTTCTGAATTTTTTTTAAATTGTCCCATGGGTAATGGAACATTTGAACAATACTTTATTGAGAAAACATCTGAAAGCTGAAATTTTATAAAAACAAATTCCTGTCTCAATGTTGGTGAATGAGGTATGAATGGAAAAATACTTCACAGCTGATAATTTAATTAAATTTTGGTATTACCATATATAGAAAAAATATGCAGAACATGTTAGAGAAAAAAAATCCAATAAGTTTCTTTCAAAGTCTTACACTCTTTATTTCAAATAAGTCAGTCCAACCAAGCTATTCAATTCCTCCTCCTCCTCCTAAAATTTAAATTTTTCAGGCAGTAAATGCCGAACATATTAATTCTACAGATCCATGATACAATATAAATTGTCTTGACTAAAACATTCGTGTGAGAAGTTTTGTTTGTATCTTAGAAATGTATATTTTAGAACCTGCTAATATGTAATGTAATATAATGTAATACAATGTAATGTTAGAATAATATTGTAATATTATCATATATTATTTGATATGAGATATCTAATACAATATAAGATAACATAGGGTTAACATATAAGAAACCAAACGACAATTTTCCAACTGCAAGTAGATTTTTCCTGAAAGCTAATTATTTCCAATGTTAGCAGTAGTCATAATTAGAAATACAATAAATATTTAGATAATATTGAATGCTAATTTTCAAATGAAAAATAGAAATTAAAAAAATATTTTAAAAAATACAGTACTTCTCTTTAGGAAAAAACATCCTTTTCTCATTGCTCATAAATCTATTAACCAGGTAATTTTGTACTTAGCTAGAATGACTTCATTGTGGCATATAATATATATTAATAAGATTGTATGACTTCTTTTAATGTTCTTCTTTCCTCCTCAATCCTGTCTTCACTATCATATAATCTCCATTCTGTTTTCTAATGAATTATATGAAAAGATAAGAAAATTGTCAATGGCAATGGGATTTTAAGGAAAAAAAATTATGTTAGTGAAAAGATTAATAATAGGTTCATCATTGACATTTTTTTATTTCTAGTATCTAAACTGAGAAAAGGGAAGGAAAAAAAAATAACCCTTTTCAGTGTTCATGTTAAGTTCTTTAAATTCTTCAGAGTATGGAAAAGAGTCAAGTGCTTTCTAGGAACACACATTCTTTTGCCATTCTACTCCAAAGTGCAGTATTTATTATTATGATGCTTTTAGATAGTAAACTCAAGCAACTAAATTTGGCTTAACAAATTATATTCAGAATATCTCAGACTTTTTGGAGTCTCTTATCTGTTGCACTCTTCCTTCCCAACTCATGCAGTTTCTCTCAATATGTTCACTTTGGGGACAAGAAGAAAATAGAATAATATTTCCATGAGCTCCATAGATTCCAGCACCATTATTAAATTCTCTTAATTCACATCTGCTTGGTAATCCAAAATCTGCAGCTAAAAATGATTTACTAAAAGTAAAAGCACATGTAAAATGCTGGCTGCATTTCATCTTCAGTAGATTCAAAGAAATATCACATTGTCTTTATTTATGACATTGGTTATTTCTGCTGAAAAGATATAATTATGCTTCTTATGTCTTAAGGCATTTATAATCTAGATTCAGATTCTTGCTAGTAATTTAATAACTTTAAACTGGATTTCAGTTTAAAACTAGAATGCATTTTATAAGTCAAGGAGCCTCTGAAGGCATACATTTTAGGATACATCTGTACTATGCGGTCATGAAGTAGGAAACAAAGACTGATTTGTCCACAAAAGGTTATATTTTTTATCAGGATTATATAAAAGTGATATTCTGAAGTGACATAAATTAACAAGACATTAAACTCAAGCACCTGGTATAAAACTAGTACCTGGTATAAAACCAACAATTACACAGCAGTATAGCATCTGAATGATAATAATTTACAAGAGACTTCCCGCCTAACTGAACAGACTTTCTGATCCATGATACTTTATCTTCAAAAGAAATGCCACTATTCATAATCACAGTAAGATACTTATTAGTATCTTGGGGAAAATGTTATCCATGTGGCAGGAAAATGCTAGGTCAAGGAATTGGGAAAAAGAATAGTGATAGGGGAAAGTATACTGCATTTTATTATGTAGATTTTTACACTAAACATTTATGTTTTTCTTCAGTTTTATTTTCTAAATATTAGCTACATATCATGAGCAATTTCATATAAAGGCATAGCTGATGCACAGAAATTTACATCAGACATTTGCACAGATATTGATAATTGTTACCTTGTTAATTATGTGTACATATTTCCCAAGCAATCTTGTTACTAAGCATAGTTTCATGTGTGTGTCTCTCTCTCATACACATATATAGTATATCACAGAAGTGAGTACACGCCTCACTTTTTGTACATATTTATCAGTATATCTTTTCATGTGACAACACTGAAGAAATGACACCTGCTTACAAATGTATGGTCCCCTCAAAATAACACAATACACAGCCATCAATGTCTAAACAACAAAAGTGAGTACACACCTAAATGATAATGTCTAAATGGGGCTAAGTGTGAAAAACTGTTATAAGTCACTTTGTTCAGTGCCCTTATAATTTTGAATGATCACTAAACAAATGCCTATAATACAAGGACTAGCTGTATTTGCATTATAATCTGATTTTCGTTCATTATCTGTGATCAACTACTTCAATATACTTTCCCACCGCTATCCTTGTTTCAATTCACATTAATTCAATACCTATTAATTTTTGAACCTATTTTACTATTTTAAAGTATTTATTTCTTAAGTTCCATTTTCAACTTATATTTTCTACAACATATACAGTAAACTCTTACTTTATAACAAAATCTGAAAAAGTATAAACTGTGTTTCCTTCTTTTGATGAACATCTAAAAATATTAGCTGGGGTGACTCAAAACCATCAAAGTTAGTTTCCATGGCTTAGTAATGACCTGAACCTGTATCTTCCTAATGTACTCCAGCAGCCTAATAACATAGTCACCCTTTGTTTCACAGTTGTAGTCCACCTGTGCAGAGTTTTTTTCTCCCAAGTTATGCATATTGACCTTGAAAATGTGCGGTAAAATGTATACATAATAGAATAAGGTTTGTGTTTTCATGCAAATGTGCATCATTACTTAGAGATATTCTCTGTTAACTTATATATACTCCCACATACATATTGATATCCAATATTCTGCTGTTTCTATGGAGAACAGCCATCCAAGTGCAAAGAAATTCTGTAAACAGCTTTAGCTTTGCTACTTTTGATGTGTTTCATGGGATCAATGAAACACAGTATGAAAATCTCTGTAATTGTGTGACTTACAACTGAGAGCCTTATTAACTTTATAGCAAGGTCACAGAACTTCACACTTCATTTTTAAATTATGTCAGAGGAATAAAACAATTTTCTTTGTCTTTACCTCTAATATCCTGCTAAGCTAACGCAGACCTGACACTGACTTTTACTTAAATTAATGAAGCTATTATTATAATTCTCCATAGGACTATGATCACTTTTCAGTCGGGGAAAAATAGGGGCTGATAGATCCAACTAAATAATTCTTATTTTAGAATCAAAAATGAACAAGGCTTCCTTTATGAATTGCTGGCTCTAAGTAAGCCCCACATGGAATTAATTAATCTACCTGTTATTTTTCCTAGACAATTAGATAGTAAGTTACATTTTAATCAGAAAAACTGTGACATTTTTTTAATAATGATTTTACTCCTAATTACAAAAGGAGACAAATATGGGATATTACATTTATTTATTCTTAAGAAAAAATATTTATTTGCCTTTGACTAAAAATATAGAGATAGCTTTACATTTGTACTACAAGATAGACCTGCCTTATTTAAGAATCATAAAATACATATTTGGATGAGAATTATTAGTTTTTTTTAGTATATGCATGTGTTTGGCTGCCTTGGGGAAAATGGCAAGTCACAAAATAGCTATTTACCATGCAGTAAATTAAATCCAGAGGATATTCTCAATTATTCCAATAACAGCATTGTGGGGCCAAAATGCAAACTCATAAATTAATGTGAAGCTAGAAGTTGATGCTTTCTGTTTTTGGTGTGTATTTAGTGGAAGTTGTTTGTACATAGCTTTAATATTAAAAATGTGATTAAAATGTTTTAAAAACATGATTAAAATGATTAAAATACAATTTAAATATTTCAGAATATTTGGAACGGTCCTTAGATATCATCTAATACGATTCCCTGCCTACTGCAGATTTTAATTAAAACAATATTTTAAAGAATGAGATTAGATTTGTGGACACCAGAAGTAATTGGGAGTTTATGTTGGATGATGGATATATTTGATGACTTATTTGTAAAAATAATAAAGGTAGAATATAAATAAAAAATTAAAAAATTAAAAATAACA
>JAEANM010015785.1:0-13503 GCA_017656035.1 Myanophis thanlyinensis
GATGAGCCTGTAGTCTAGAGGCTAAGACATCTGCCTACGATGCAGGCGACCCAGGTTCAAATCCCATAAGGGTATGGATTTTTAAAATACCAGCAGTAAAAACAATTAACCAATATATATACATATATATATATATTTACACCAAACCCAGGGAGCACCAGGGACCCTTCATTTCAGCACTGACCCACAAATATTCTCCTTTGTCGGTAACTTGTCAAATGCTGGCCACAAGGCCCCCAATTTTCCTTCAAAATAAAAGTGAACCGTTGAAAGACCTGCTGGTGATTTCTGTCCAGCCCAATCTCTCTTGATCTTTGTTGTACTTGCTGAACTTTTGGTCTGCTGTTTACTCTTTGCCCTTTTTCTTCAGTCCTTGAGCGCTGACTTCATGATGACTTTCGAAGCTTCATCTTTGGATGGTCTCATTTCGGAAGGGAGGATGAACTTCTTCTTATGTGTCATGAATAAGCCAAAACAAGGAGGCGAAACTATGGAGACCGACACTACACAGACTGCTAAAGTGCCTGCTCCCGGGAAGGGATGGACGGGGAAGAGGAACTGGGATGAGCGCCTTTCTTGAGAACTCCACCAGTAAGAGTCAGCCAGTGACTGGTTTTGAAGGCAACTACCCAAAAAAGGGGAAACAGATGTGAATTATTTCCCCACCCCTCTTCTCTGGAGATGAAGGATTTACTTCTCAGAGCATCTTGGGATGTTTACTATGTGGGTTAGCAACTTCATTTCCTGCCCTGTTGGATTTCTGCTTGGACGGAGCCCCACCTTGGTGTGATTTGCCTCTTTAAAAATTCCCCAGATATTTTTGGCATCGGAGATTTCAGTGGGTCCTCCTTGGTGAGACTTCTACTTCTTTGCCACTTTGGATACGTGAGTCTCAAGTTAATTGGAGGTTCATCCCTGTTCTAGTGTTTATTTATTTCATTTATTTAGTTATTTGATTTATATACCGTCCCCTCTCCCTAGGGACTCGGGGCGGTGCACAGCCAATAAAACATGAATACAATAAACAATTTAAAATCTATTAAAATAATTAAATGAAGGCTGTCTTAATTAAGATTATCATATAATTTAAATTCAATTAAAATCAGTTAAAAACAATTAAAATATAAACAGTTAAAATTTAGTTTAAATTAATTACATTTAAAATAGAATTAAATTTGAATTAAAACCCCAGGTATCAGGCCAGGCCAGCTAGTTGAAATAAATGGGTCTTCAGGGCACGTCGGAAACACCGGAGATCCGTTATAGTCCGAATCTCCGGGGGGAGTTCATTCCACAGGGAGGGTGCAGCCATAGAGAAGGCCCGAACCTTCGGGGCTGTCAGACGACACCGTCCAGACGATGGAATCCCGAGGAGGCCAACCCTATGGGAACGCACAGGTCGGCTGGAGGCTGACGGTGGCAACAGGCGGTCCCATAAGTACCCCGGTCCCAAGCCATGGAGCGCTTTAAAGGTAATCACTAACACCTTGAACTGTACCCGGAAGGCCACAGGAAGCCAGTGCAGCTCGCGCAGGAGAGGTGTTACCTGGCAGCTCCTAGAGTGTTGTGTGGGAAGCTTTCCTTGAAATGCTTCAAATGATAGAAGGGACAGGGGGAAGGTCCCTGATGAGTGGGGGTGGGGGGACGACACAACTTTACAGACTGAGACCAAAGCCTACATATTAAGCCATACCTGCAGAGTTGGAAGGGACCTCAGAGGTCTTCTAGTCCAACCCTCTGCTCAAGCAGGAGATCCTATACCCGTGATGGCGAACCTATGGCACGGGTGCCACAGGGGGCACGCAGAGCCATCTTGCTGGGCACACAAGTTGTCGGCCAGCTTACCTCCAGCTGAGCATATGCATGTGATTGCGCATGCATGTATGCACGATTGCAGAGAGCCAGCTGGTCTTGGGGCCGCTCGCATGTGCATGCGTGTGATTGCAGCAGGAAATCCAGCTGGTCTTCGGAGCTCTCCTGTGCATGCACACGCGATTGCTCTTGTGTGTGTGAGTGCCTGCATGCAGCACATGTGCATTGCATATGCAGAAGATGCATGCATGCACAGATGGTGCGGTTGCACCTGCAGCGCACATGGAGGAACCACATGCAAGTGTGAATGGCATGCACAAAGCACGTACTTTTCGGCACTCAGTAAGTAAAAGGTTTGCCACCACGGCCCTAGACCTTTCTGGGAAAATGGCTGTCCGATCTCTTCTTGAAGACCTCCAGTGGTGGAGCACTCACAACTTCTGAAGGCGAGCCCTTCGCTGATTAATTGTTCTCACGGTCAGAAAAAAAAAGAGAGAGAGAGAGAGAGATGTGGATGAAATCACAGCCCAGGGAGGGTGGCTGCCCCTTTGCTCATCCTTTTCCTGACCTTAGACCGCTTCCTCTCTATCCAGAGGCTTGCCAGTGGAGAAATTCAATTTTGTTGCACCCATGTTGTGCATTGACAATAAAGGATTGAAATATTAGAAATATTAAAGAAAGAAATGGACTTTGTCCAGAGGAGGCTGGACTGATCGGCCGCAGGGAGCTTAGAAAGGAAGGTGAGGCTCTCAGGTGACCTTCGTTGCAGATCGCCCATCCTCTTGTAAACCAGAATTATTTAGCAGAGGACCAGAAATTGATGGAGATTCTCAGCCATCCAGGTTATGATAGTTCCAAAGGTGCTTTCCCCAAAAGGCATCCGGACTTCCTTGGTTTTTTCTTTGAAAACATTTCACTTCTCATACAGGAAGCTTCTTCTGAAAAAGCATCTTAGAACATAGAATAGCAGGGTTGAAAGGTGTCCTTAGAGGTCTTCTAGTCCAGCCCCCTGCCCGAGCAGGAGACCCTATGCCATTTCAGACAAGTGGCTGTCCAATTTGTTCTTGAGAACCTCCAGTGATGGAGCACCCAGAACTTCTAGTGGCAAGCTGTTCCCCTGGTTAATTGTTCTCATTGTTCTAGGTTGAAACTGTGCTTGCTACGTTTCCAACCATTGTTTCCTGTCCTGCCTTCAGGGACTTTGGGAAATAATTTGTAGCAGCCCCTCAAATATCAGAAGGCTGCTCTCGTGTCCCCCTCCCCCCGTCCTTATTTTCATCTTCATTCCATTTAGCCTCCACACACACACACACACAATCATCTTTGTTCTTTTTCTCTGCGCTTTTCCCTCTTTTTTCTTCCTTCTTTTCTTGGATGAGAAGCAAAATGTTTTCAAAGAAGAAGATAAGTAAGTCCAGTTGCCTTTTTGGGGAAGAGAAAAAGAAGAGCACCTCTGGGACAGAGGACCAGATGAATCACTGCAGCAATTTCTGAACAATTCTCGGACCGTCTTTGCACAGCCTTTGCACCTGGTGGTAGCAATTCCCCTCTTGGCCTCACCTTTTGGTATCTGACAATGTGAGGCAGGCACAATCAGCTCGAGAAACCTTGGCCTGAAGGATTCCAGAGTTGACCCTCCTCAAAGGAGAAAGTCCTTGGGTCCTCCAAGACACTCTGAGAACAGCTGCCAGTCAACGGTGTGTAAGTAGACCTTCTATCTACGCGCAAGGGAGATGTGAAGATTAGGGAGGGAACTGGGCCCCGTGGAAGGCTGGGGGGTGCATCCCACTGGGGTGGGGGTGGGTGGGAGAGGAGAAGAGAAGAGAAGAGAGGCTCCATTGTGCTTCCCATCAGCCAGGGGAGCCCAGCAGCCAAAAGCAGCAAACAGAATTGGTCATGAAATGGACGTGGAAAGGAAGCAATCAAATTTGGAGCCCTGGCTGGCTCTAGATTTCAATCTACTGTATCTGGAGGGGCTTGAGAGGGAAGCAGGGGTGGGACGGCCGCAGAGCTATTTCTCCAGCCACGGTGAGCCAGAAAAGTGTCTCGGCCGGTCCAAGACGCGGCGCTGCATCCAAAGCCGCCGTATCCTTCCGCTCTGCCGTTGGAGAAGGAAGGAGAGAGAAGGAAGTCAAGAGTTCGGACAAGGTGGCCTCTTGCAGGGATCATCCTTTGGCCCCCAGGATGCTTCCCAAGTGACCAAGGTGGCCTCTGGAAAAGGACAGGCAAGGAGGGGGGCAGGGGTGGATGAAACTTTGGTTTTGGGTGTTACCGAGGAGAGAGGCTGGTTGTTATAGAAGTGGCTAGCTTATACTGCTATGTAAAAGTAGGAAGTTTTGGTTTGATCTTATTCTACTGCACCAAAGGGAGTCAGAAATCAATGCCTTTTCTTTCTCTCTTGGAAAATGAGCCATTTTCAGGAAATTCCTTTAAGTCTGGTCCCATCTGCCTCTCCTGCCTCCCCCACCCCCACCCCCCAATTCTACCCTCTCCCCTCAAAACACACAGGCAGCCTTGACAGGGACGTTTAATCTCCACTTGGTCATCGGTCAGAGTCAAAGAATCCGAGCGCCGTGTGAAGAGCCAGGATCCGACTGCTGGCAGGCCCCGCTCTGGTTCCTTCCTCGGCTCATTTGTTTTTAAAACAGCCTCCTAAGCCGAGAGACAACCAGGTCCCAAGAACCAAAACAAAAACGGCACGCGGGGCTCGAATGCTTAGTCAGGGCCGGCCAGATATCAAAAAGCCAGCCGGGTTCACGGCCTTGGCAGAGGCGGGCAAATCCGCGTTGGTCGGAATCGCTTGGCAAGGACCTTCTCCAAACAGTCTCCAGCCAGGAGAGCACATGGGCCTCACTCACCAGGGATGATCGCTGGAGGTGGCCGAGGGCAGAAGGCTTGGAACAGCTCGGAGCTTGCAGGAAGAATGCCGGGAATTTCAGCCTGATCCAAGAGGGTGCATTCTCTTAAAACAGACAACACACACACACACACACATATACACAGCCTGCAAAGGCAGACATTGCGACCCCTTGCACACACTGTAAAGAGGGTGATGCCCAAGCAGAATTAATGGCTTTGCTGAGGGCAATGGAAGCAGTTCAGGGGGGTTGTAGCCATGGCTACCCCACTTCCCAGCCACAAGTCCCAGGGTGTCTGTTTGTGAACAGAATAAGGGGGTGGGGAGGAGGAGGAGATGGAGATGGAGATGGAGACAGAGGAGGAGGAATGGAGAAGATGGAGGAAGACAAAGAAAAGGAAGAGGAAGAGGAAGAAGAACAGGAGGAGGAGGAGATGGAGATCGAGATGGAGATGAGACAGAGATGGAGATGGTGATGGAGGAGGAGGAAATGGAGATGGAGATGGAGATGGAGGAGGAATGATGGAGAAGATGGAGGAGGAGGAGGGGAGATGGGATGGAGATGGAGATAGAGGAGGAGGAGGGGGAGATGGAGATGGAGATGGAGATGGAGACGGAGATGGAGATGAAGGAGAAATGGTGGAGAAGATGGAGGAGGAGGAAGGAGGAAGGGATGAAGAGAGAAATAATCATGGTACTTCTAAATTCCAATTACTTTGGCTAATTAAAACACTAATGAGTGTTTTAATAGCAGGTGATGTTAAAGCCCTTGATGCCCAAGGGTTTATGCAGAAGCAGTTCATTCACTTCTTGTTATTCTTCCTTTCTGAAGCCCAAAGCTCCGGCCAGCCCTGCAGAGAAAGTCGGCGGCTGCAAGAACATGTTCCTCAAACAAGGACAGAAGATAACATAAATTCAGCACATTGTTCCCAACGGAACTACATCCAGGTGGAGGGAAGCCTGGAGTGCAGTCTCTGAAGGTTCTGCGTTGGCCCAGTGCTCTTCAACATCTTCACTAACCATCTAGATGAGGGGACAGATAGATGGGGAACCCATCAGATTTGCAGATGGTGTTGAGTTGGGGATCTTGACCGACTAGAACGTTGGGCCCTATCCAACAAGATGCAATTCAGTGGTGGCAAAAGGAAGGCCCTACCCTTAGCCAAGAAAAACCAAGAGAGGGGGCAGAGTCATTACCCCACACACTCCTGAAGTCAATAGGGGGGATTCTAGATGGTCTATATTGCGTGACACCAATTCTCACGGACCTTAGGCTTGGTGTCTATGGAGATTCTCAGTCGTCCTGGTCATGGTTGTCCCAAAGGTGCTTTTTCAAGAGGCAACCGGACTTTTTTCCCCCTGAGAAACAAAGTCCAGTTGTCTTTTGAAAAAGCATTTTGGGGACCTGAACCTTCAGGTTGGAGAAAGCTACCTATGGACCTCAAGATTTCAAAGCACTGGGACTTTCTCATCAAATCATCTTCTGTTTGTTTCACCTAAAAGTCTGAAGCTTTTCTGCATTCAAGAGAAGAGAAACCACTTGTAGATGAAACCAGATACCTGGGTGAGGAGCAAAATTAGAGCCACGAGTGACTCTCTGAATCCGCCTCCAGGCAGTTTTGCTGTCGGGGTGGGGTTCCTGTACTTAATCCCGGAAGCCCTGCTTCAAGGCCTAATTGGTTTATTCTTAGCATTGCTATATAGAGCCAAATCTGATTGGGCTCTTGGCCCAGGGACATCATTCAGCTTATTACTCATATTTATTCCCCATCGCTCTTCCAAGGTGGTTTCTATGGTGATCTGCCAACATCCTAGCTCCACAACAAGGGGATTGTGAGGGAATCGGTCGATCCAAACTTCAGCCTAGAGGTGCCCATGGCAAAGGATGGACTTCCACCTGGATCTTCTGCTGCTAATCCAATACCTTCCCCCCTCTTCTCCACATTGGCTCTCGATGTCCTCAATGGGACATCTCAGATGGTGGACACATCCCTGCCCTTTCCTTGGTCAGGGTCCTGTAGGAATGTGATTGGTCTTGCCATCTTCAGGACTGTCCTTACTTCCCAATCCAGCCTATAATCCTGAACTTCCATGGGGTCCCTATCTGGGTACAAATGAGTCCACCTTTGCTTGATTCCCAACCCTAGAGTAGAGCAGATTTCCAGTTGGAAAAGCATTTTTTTTAATTTTTGGAATTGAAGTGACACAGAGAAGTTAAGAAGTATGAGTATCTGAGCATGCAGTGCACAATACTAACACAGAGACACACAGACACAAATGCACCACAATTGAAGGTGGTGATGGGGGAAATTGATATATTTTTAATTTTCTCTCCATATTCTTGTTGATTTGAGGGACCTCCCTAACTTGACACAAACACATTCACATCCAAATAGTCATTCTCCTCCTCCTTCACCTCCTAACCACCATCTATCCATCAACCATTGAACTTTGTCCTCCACCACTAACCAATGGCCATTTTTACTCTGTGGGCCCTGGCGAGGGATGAGCCAAGACCTGTCCACGGCATGTAGAAAGCAGGAATCTCTGTGGATCCTGAGCCATTTTGGAACCCCTTTGCTTCTCCTGGAGAACTCACGTTGGCTCCAACTCCAACTTGAGTCTGGCAGCATTTGCTTCTCACTGGGGTTTGAGAACCAACAGCTGAACCAAATAGGGTGTCATGGGACATGGAGGCAGTCGGACGGCTCTTCTCTCACTCCTGGCTCCTCTGAGTGCGATATTTTGCCAAAGACTGTTCATCAAGAAGGCCAAGTATGTGAAAAAGGAACACCAACTGCCTAACCATCAGTTGCACTCCAGAGATTTTGTGATAATGGACCAACCCCAACTCTTAAGGTCAAGGGTTTAGCTTTAACAGAATTCAATTCAATTCAATCCTTTATTGTCAGTGCACAATACGTGTGCAGCAAAATTGAGTGAGCCTCCATTGGTATCATCACACAAAGCACAGAAACACAGAATACATTCAGATACAGAATACATTTACAGACTTATAAACAAATCCTTAACCCCAGGAAATGCCCAGGCTGGCACATTTCCACATACAGATACACACACACACACACACACCCACACACATTATTCCACCGGCACATTGCACTGGCACTGTGAGTCTGTTGTATCAAGTCTAGTCGTGGTGTTATGTGGCGTTTAGAAGTCAGACGGCCCATGGGTAGAAGGCATTTTTCAGCCTATTTGTCCGGCTGGCTATGCTTCTGTATCTCTTGCCAAATGGTAGAAGAAGTTTGAAGAAGTGCTGTCCAGGGTGAGAGTCATCCCTGAGGATTTTTCTCACCCTGTTGAGACAGCGGTATCTGGCTATTTCCTCCAGTGGGGTTATGGGACAGCCCGTGATTTTTTGTGTTGTGCTCATCACCCTCTGTAGTGCCTTCTTGTCCGTGGTTGTTAGTCCAGCATACCATACTGTGACACAATATGTGAGGATGCTTTCTATGGTTGACTGGTAGAAGGAAATCATCAGCCACTGTGCCATCTGGTTTTTCCATAAGACTCTCAGGAAATGGAGTCTCTGTTGGGACTTCCTGATCACCTGGGATGTGTTACTTTTCCAGGTGAGGTCCTGGCTGAGGTGCACTCCTAGGAATTTGAAGGAAGAGAATAATTTGAATAAGAGAATAAGAAAATAACAGAATAACAATAACAGAATAATAGAACAGCTGAGTTAGGAGAAATCTTGGAGGCCTTCTACTACAACCATCCATGATGGCTGCAGTGTCCCAGGGTCATGTGACCCCCTTTTGCAACCGTCGGACAAGAAATTCACTGGTGAAGCCTGATTCACATTACAACCATGTGACTAACTTAACAACTACACAGATTCACTTAGCAACTTACGGAATAGCAGAGTTAGGAGGGACCTTCAAGGTGCAAACCACCGGTGATGGAGCACCCACAACTTCTGGAGGCAATGTCATTCCATTGATTAATTGTTCTTGCTGTCAGGAAATTCCTTAATTCTAGGTTGGTCGGTTGGTTCTCTCTTTGATTCATTTCCAACTGTTACTTCTTGTCTTGCCTCGAGATGCTTCGGAGAATAGGTTGACCTTCTCTTCTTTGTGACAGACAGTCCCTTAAATACCAGAATGCTGCTATCATGGAATGGGACCACTCACTGTGGCTGACTTGCTGCTGCCAACTCGCCGTGAGACAGCGTGGTGTGGCCAATTCACTGCTGGCCAACTCGCTGCAGGACAAGAGTTCCATAATATCGGAGAAATGGTCTAATACAATCATTAAAGAAAGAATCCAAAGGAAAGGAAGGACAAAATAAAATGTGAAGGACAAAAAAAAATAAAAATAATGTTTTCATTATTTTAAACAATGAAATTGAATTATTGAATTGTCCTGCAGCGAATTGTCTTGTGACGAGTTGGCCTTGGTGAACTGTCCCTCAGCAAGTTAGCTGTGGTGAATCCACCGTTAGCTTGGAGGGGTTTTCTAGAGCAGAGGTCTCCAACCTTGGCTACTTTAAGACTTGTGGCCTTCAACTCCCAGAATTCCTCAGCCAGCTTTGTGTTGGTTAATACTATGAAGCAGGGGTCTCCAACCTTGGCCACTTTAAGACTTGTGGACTTCAACTCCCAGAATTCCTCAGCCAGCAAAGCTGGGAATTGAAATCCACAAGTCTTAAAGTGGCCAAGGTTGGAGACCCTCGTCTTAGAAGGAAAAGGAAGCAGAGACATACGAACCTGTTATTTTGTTTTCAGAGATTTGGGTAATGGGCAGGTGGAGATGATTAGTACCCTGTGGCTGTTAGCCAAGGGGCCCTGCAATTATGGCACCCCTACATTAATAATTGGAAGAATAGAGAGCACGTGATCTTGAGACATGACAGCTCACATGAGTAGAGAAGAGATTTAACCATCACCCAGAATGGAAAGGCTGCTCTGAGATCCTGGGAGCCAACAAAAGCTTTTCTCTCCGCACTGCACAGAAGAAGACAGTCTGGCTCCGCAAGAAGCCACTAGAGGCCCAACATCCTGCAATGCGCCTCATGCCAGGACCCAGTTCTATTCTTAACTTAACTGAGGGTGACGACAGGCTCCCTTTGTAGACTCGTCTTCAGTGACCCGAGAAGAAGATGGAACGTCTTGAGGGTCCTTCTGGGACAGTGGAGGAAGGAATGGTTGTGAACCGAGAGCAGGATTCTCAGGAAGCCACGTAGAAGGGCGCTCCGCCTCTGAACTTGGGAGAAGTCTCTTCCTTCCAAGCAACTTGGCTACCTTCTGGATACTTCAGAATATCAAACATAACCATGGAGAGAAATGAAAGCCAACAACGTAGCACAAAATATGTCTATTAAGAAGCAAAAACAATAATAATGGCACGCTGGAAATTCCCAGGAGCTGAGCATGACTCCAACAATTGCTATGTTGCTTGCTCCGTTTCCAAAGATGGCTGCTTCTAAGAGTGCTTATCTTGGCCAAGTCACCGTGTGACTATGCAAGTAGAGGAGAAGGAGGAAGCGGGAAGGGAAGGAGAGATGGGATCTGAGAAGTGAAGAGAAAAACCCACAGAAAAAGGCAGGAGGTGTGGTTTAATCATCCTTCAAATGAACATGGTGCTTCTGGTCTCAGGTGGATCCTTCAGAAATGTTCTCAGCCTTGGAGGACATGAAGAAGACCTGCTTGATCTGAACATCTGGAAGTTCAAAGATGACTCCAATTTATACATTCAATTTTGCAGCTATCATACTGAGATTGTTGGCAGAGCAGGTACAAAAACAGCCAGGGAAGTGACTGTAGCCTGGGAAACGGGGCCCTTTGTCAGTCAACAGGACTGCTGACCTACCACCGGCTTATCAGGTACTTTGGAGGCGGGGGCTTGGCAGCACAAGGAAAGAACAGCCAACAACTTAATAACTGCCCATCAACACTCCAATCAACATCTAAAAAGCTACACCCAATAGGCACCATGTAAATATCCCACACAGAACAGCCCAAAGCACACACTCGGCCAGAGAGACATTTCTCTGAAGGTGGGTTCCAGAAAAAGTCCAAAAGCTTGGCAGACAAAAACCTCTGGATCCAGTGACCGACCCAGACTGGATCCTACAACTTGCCTAGTTTGGAAAAATCCCTCCAGAATTTTTAACTACATCCGGACTTTGCAACTCAAATCTTTATTTATGTCCAATGTTCAGTGAGGCTTACTCCAAGGTAGCTGTGCCCAGGGCTGCAACTCCCTTGGAAGCCAATCTTAAATGTTCTCCCTGGGAAGGAAAATTCTCAACCCAAAACCTAGGTTAATAAATGAAATCCTTGGCGCTCTGTAAAGTTGGTTGTCTTCTTACAGACGTTTCATTACCTGACTAGGTAACATCATCAGTTCTATAAGGGAGCGTGGTCTGCTCCATTCGTGCTTGATGGTTCCTTGATTAGACTGGTGTTTTTACCATTTGACTGTTCCTCTGAGTTGATTGGGGCATTGTTTATTGCTTGATTGATGGTCTGGGGTTAATCTTGCTGCTAATCTCTGCTTAACTGGATATTTGTTGCTGGCAAGGAAGTTCTGGTCTTTTTTTCTCTTTCTCTCCTTTATAGCTTTTTCAGTGTCTCTTTTGAATGGTGGGTAAACGTTCTTTAAACCAGGTTGTCCGGCCTCCTAGCAGAGACCTCACTGGAGGTGAACATCATCCCTGCATTGCTGCAGAAAATATATTCTGATTTTGGGGGGTGGAGTTGTTCTCTTCTTAGCTTTTCGTCGCCTCTTTTAAATAGGATGTAAGCATAGTTTATTTCTAGGGGTTTACTGTTGGCCGATTGGTTTGGATGCCAGGCTCCCAGAAACTTTCTCCCATTTTTGGACTTGGTTTGGTCTAGGACAGTGGTGGCAAACCTTTTACTTACCAAGTGCTGAAAAGTATGTGCTTTACGCGTGCCATCTGCACTTGTGTGTGGCTCCTCCATGCACGCTGCATGTGCAACCGCACCATCTGTGCATGCAGCTTTTGCACGTGCAATGCACAAGTGCTGCACGCAGGAACTCACACACACATGAGCAATCACATGTGCCTGCGCAGGAGAGCTCCGAAGACCAGCTAGATTTCATGCTGCAATCAGGCGCATGCCCAGTGGAGCCCCGAAGACCAGCTGCGTCTCTGCAATTGCGCATGCATGCATGTGCAATCGCATGTGCATGCTTAGCTGGAGGTAAGTTGTCCAACAGCTTGTGTGCCCAGCAAGATGGTTCTGCATGCCACCTGTGGCACCCGTGCCATAGGTTTGCCATCACAGGTCTAGGAATGGGTCTCCAACCTTGGCAACATTACAACTTGTGGACTTCAACTCCCAGAATTCCTCAGCCAGCATGCACATTGTCCACAAGTCACAAAGTCCACAAGTCACAAAGTTGCCAAGGTTGGAAACCCCTGGTCTAAGATGGTCACAGTTCCCCAGTTTGAAACTGTGGTGAAGGTCTGTCCACGTGTGGTGCAATTCAGGGGTTTCATCATGTCTTCTGAATGCCAGCTGGCATTTGTGCCTCCCTGGCTTTTTGGGGAGGGGGGTGTCCTTGCAGTTTTAGTTATTTGGTTAATTTTAATCCTTATTTTCCTGAGATCCTTTCCTGGCTTGCGCTTCCCGTTCCCACCCCATTCTCTCCCACTCACTCACCTTCTCATTGCACGTTGTTGTTTGTGATCCAAGTTTGGAAGGAATCCCGTTGTGTAGGTAGCAATTTTGGATCACGTGGTTTAACCAAAGAGGATTCTGCTTTAATAGGAATGCAGCCCTTGCTTATAATCCTAAAGGGGAGAATGAAAGGCGATGTGGTCGGTCAAAAGGTGATTGGGAAACCGATCTACCCAGCATCATCCCATAACTCAACCTCACAGGACATCCCAAGGCCCTGGGGGTTCCCACATTTGCCTCTGTTGCAACATGTAGACTTGAGCTAGGGCAGGGATGGCAAACCTTTTACTTACTGAGTGCTGAAAAGTACGTGCTTTGCGTGTGCCATCTGCACTTGCATGCAGCTCCTCCATGCATGCTGCATGTGCAACCGCACCATCTGTGCATGCTTGCAGCTTTTGCATTTGCAATGCATGCACACTGCTCACAGGCACTCACACACACATGAGCCATCGCATGTGCATGCGCAGGAGAGCTTCGAAGAGCAGCTGGATTTCCTGCTGCAATCGCGCGCATGCACAGTGGAGGTCCAAAGACCAGCTGGGTCTCTGCAATCATGCATGCGTGCATGCACAATCGCATGTGCATGCTCAGCTGGAGGTAAGTTGGCTGACAGCTTGTGTGCCCAGCAAGATGGCTCTGCGTGCCACCTGTGGCCCCCGTGCCATAGGTTTGCCATCATGGGGCTAGGGTCTCCTTTGGCCCCGGCCAGCCACCTGTAGGAACTTGGGAGTCAACTTCCCCGTTCCAGGCTAAGGCCCGGGGTTCAAGTGAGGGGCACGTCATGTCGGTGCCAAAGTGACGGATGGCTCCCGAGGTCAGCCCTCCTGTTGACTCCAAGGCTGCTTTATGAAGGCCATAAAAGGAAGAGGTGGGAAGGAGATTTATCTGTCCCTGTTGCCTCCCAGTTGCTTGTTAGGTTAAACAGGCTGATTTCCTGGTACAAAAGGGCTGGTGAAAAGGATCGCCCGGGAAGGCCCCACCCCCACCCCGGGATCCATCCATCTTCTGCTATGGCAATTTCTGAAGGGCTAAGCAAGGAAAAAGCAAGTCAGCTGATCAAGAAGGGTCAGCTGCAGAAGAGGGGAGCCTCACTGGACAAACTGCCCCCCACCACCCGATGCATGTCCTTCCTTCCTTCCTTCTTTCTTTCTTTCT
>JAEANM010015786.1:0-13503 GCA_017656035.1 Myanophis thanlyinensis
AAGTCCCAGAATTCCTGAGCCAGCATGCTGGCTCAGGAATTCTGGGACTTGAAGTCCACGAGTCATGAAGGAGCCATAATTGCCCACCCCTGGCTAAGAAAGATCATTAGTAAATTACAGCTTGTTTTTTTTGAATATTTTCTCTGACTAAATTTTTAATCAGGGCGTTTTCTTCATAATGTTGCTATGTTCTGCCTGGAAATACTTATGCAATAGGCAGAAAGAAATGAGGTAATAAAACAAATAGATGAATTTACTTAAGGGAATATTAGTCATACATAAGCACAAAAGGGCCTACTGTGTTTGCGGTCCACATAACCTGTTCCTGGTAGACAGTAGGAGTTTGCTCTTACATTGAAGTATGCCTAAAGATATTGGGAGGGTGTTCGACCATTGCTAATGCAATACTGAAACAGCTCTACTTTTCAAAAATATTGATTAGCTCTTAACAAATAATGATACTTAACTCCTTCTCATTTCCCTTTCATTTCTAACAGATTACTAGAAGAGCTAGTGCAGAAGGAAAGAGAATTTCAAGCCCTCCTGCATCACGCTATAGAAGAAAAAGAACAGGAGATCAAACATCTAAAGCTTAAGACTCAACCAATAGGTGCTTATTTGAACTCCTCAAAAGTAATTGCTCTTCACAGCACTTTCCAAACCAATCTAGTCAAACCTTTCAATGTACTGCTTCCAATATGCTGCTTTTTTTCCCCATTAGGATGACCTTTTCACCACGCAAAGTCCCTTTTAGGCAGTTAATCAATTAAAATAAAAAATATGGTATACCTATTTAGAACATGGAAGGAGATATAACTAGCTAAAAGAAATTGTCTCCGGCTTCTTTTTCAGATTTTTGTTCTTTTTAGTTAAAAGGGATGAATGAACCCCCATTTAATTTTATTATCCTGCATGTATGCATTCACAAGGAAACTTTGGTCAAAATCACTTTTCACCCCTGTGTAAGGATTGCCCACTGCCCATTTTCAGATGGTATTTCTGCAGGCCAACCATCTGCAGCTCAGCATCTACTTGCAACTTGCTCTGTAAATGGTATTTTCCCCTCTTCTCTCACCTCCAGAGGCAATATACTGCACATTAATGTACATGATGGAGACAGCCTGAAATAACCATGGTCTGTGTCAGCTTACAACTCTAGTTGGTTCTGCAGGTTTTCTGTGATTTAATCTCTTACTCCTCACTCCTTTTTGGTTGTAAGGGTAGACCACTATCTGGCTTTTGTACAGATTTGTTTTTAAATAGATCTTAATGTAATGATTGCAAAGCCCTGAAACTGACTAACCACTCCTTGTCCTAATAGCAATAGCACTAATGATTGACTTAGACATATGCACCTCTTCACAGTGCTTTACAGTCCTCTATAAGCAGTTCCCAGAGTCAGCATATTGCCCCCAATAATTTGGCTCCTCATTTTACTGACCACAGAAGGATGGAAGGCTGAGTCAACCTTGATCCGGCGAGATTTGAACTGCCAAACTGCTGTTAGCTGGCAGTCAGCAGAAGTAGCCTGCAATACTGCATTCTAGCTATTGAGCCACCACGGCTTTTTAATACATTCAATCTAATATAGGGTGTCAAATTCTATTTCATTGAGGGCCACATCAGGGTTGTGTTTGATCTTGGGGGAGGGGTTAGGTGTGTCCAGATCAACATCATTCGTGTTGGGGTGTCTCTGATGGCCCAAGCACTCTGCCAGTGAAAATGGGCTCCCAAGCTCCATTTTTGGCTGCCACAGCCTCCTGCAAACCTCTGCCACTGAAAATGAAGTTCGCAGAAACACTGCTGGCCGGTCCTTCACTGTTTCCAGGGTGGCCCCATGGGCCAGATCTAAGTACCCCGCAGGCCTTGAGTTTGACACCACTGATCTTAATACATTCTTGGAAGAATAAAGGAAAGGACTCATCTCTTTCATTTGGTTTCTGGTAGTGACTATTAATCAAAGGAACCCTGCCTACTTACTTTCCTTCCTTATGTAATGTTTTAGAGTAGTTTACAAGGCCTCATCAATCCTCACAGGTAAATGGGCTTCTCAAGTTCCAGCTCTTCAGTTGCATTTGCCCACTTGACAACTGTTAGCCAAGCAATACCAAAAATATTTCATTTTTTTCCCCACACTTAGTGGTAAATAAGTCGATCAGTCATCCCATCTTTTCAATAGGAAAAAAATCCAGTTGGTCCAAAGGGAAAGAAAAAAATGGCAATGGAGTAACCAAAGCACTGTATGTGTCAATTGGAAGAGGCTTCTCTTGTAGTAAATGATGCTTGATAGGACTGGAATTTCAACCAAGGCTCAGAGAATGTTGTGTGTTAAAGATGTCTAGATGGCAGCAGAACCAACTTTTCCAGGTATCCAGGAAGGATATATTTTAATGTCAGCTAGATTGAGGGCAGCATAATTTCCTGTTGGTCTTAGGATAGGAAGGAAGCACAGCAAAGTAGCTGGGTGAATGTGTTTCCTCCTCTCAAGAAAAACAAGAATTAGGGTTTTTTTATTATAAAGTTGAGTAAAATTTTTACTAGATGCAATTAACTGCTACTCAGTTTTTTACCTTCTTCCAAGTTTCTGCTTTCAAAAAAATCAATACATTTTCCTTCATCTAAAAGAGTCTTTTCAGTTTAAACTATATTACAGTATATACTGTATCAAAGAGGTATCCAATTTTGGAAACTTTAAGATCTGTGAATTCCCCAGCAAGTCATGCTGGGAGCTGAAGTCCACAAGTCTTAAAAGTTGCCAAGGTTGGACATCCTCTCTGGGTACTAGCAAAAGACATATCAGCAACAATATTCCCCTCCATTTTTATTTTTACCTCTGCCTTTGAATGGCAACTGATACAATGAAATTCTGCATCTTTTTGATTTTGGTTTGATTTAGCATTTACAGTGTTATGAGATAATTCCAAAACAAAGCCAAGAAGTTTAATTAAATTCAGTGTAGATTTTTATCTGTAATCTGCAAAACCTGTGACTGAAATGTTCACTGTGTTTGTTCAGATTAAAGGTTTATTTAAATTGTTACATGCTGCTTTCAGAAGAGATTCTTTCTCTTGAAAACCTTTTTTTTTTTTTGGCTAATTAAGGTTAATTATGGTTAGAATCGTTGTTTAAACCAGCCCAGTACTGAAATTTGTAATCCTTACCTCATGCTTCACTTATGTGTAATTTTAAGGATATCACTTTTATCATGTGGTATTTTCCAAATGTGTTTTATTGTGACTCCCATCATCCCCAACCAGTCTGCACCATAATAACAATGCTTGCTGAGAGTGATGGTAATTCTACTTCAACTAATCTGGAACACTTTAGAATGGAGTGTGTGAGGAGGTAGAATTTTTATATATTCTGGAAAAAAGGTAGCTATATTTGGAATTGTGTATCATCTTGTAACTATGCTAACTAGTGTCAATTTTTTCTAGATATTCCTGGCTTGTCTTTCTCTCACTTTAGTACACAGGACAGAGGAACTGAGGATCCAGATCTTATTAATTGGCTGAGAGTTCATGGTGCTGACAAAGAAACTATAAACAGGGTAGGAAATACATTTCTTGGGTCTTTTTTTAAAAAAAAATTGCTCAGTGCCTAAGTATCCTGTTTCCTCAAAAATACGACTTACCCTGAAAGTCCTAGCTTGATTTTTTACATGTGTGCCCAATATAAGCCCTTCCTAAAAAATAAGCCCTAATTAAGGAACACCCCCCCCCTTTCCAAGATGCATGGGTAAAATTAAGATAGGATGGGGATGGGGAGAGGAGCTACTCTACTACTTCTCTTTGGACAGTTGCATACAGGCCTCGCAGACCCTGAAAAAATAAAGGTGGGATAAAAATAATAAATAAATAAAATACAACTAAATGCTAGCATTTTTATTTTAATTAAGGTATTTAAGATAGATTTTTGTATTTGTATTTTTGCACCAACTTGAAAGCAGTTGTCAAAACTGTTTTGAAATAGACCCCAAGCATATTGGTCCCGTATTTGGGTCTTACAGAATCTGATAGATTGCAAAAGATTGAAAGAAATTTTGAGATGTCTAAATATCAGCTAGTATAATCCGACTATGGTAAACATAACATACATTATTTTGAATTAGAAACAAATATGATAAAATTAGTCACAAAACCAAATGAAGGTTTATTTAATCACCCACATGAACACGTGTCTGACTGTTTAGATTAAATAATTATATAAAGATCAGAAGTTTTCTAAACGTTACAACTTTCTCTTAATAAGTTTCTAAAAGTGTACTCAATTCTTCATATAGGAATTTTCTGTAAGAACTAGTCCATATTAAAAGCATCTTTTACTCCCTCCCTCTATGCCTGGAACATGGCCCTTATTAAGTATGAAGCATGGATTTTGCTTATCCCTTTGATGGGAATTCTTTCAAAGATAAAACTTCAATTAGTCTAGTCAAGCTAGTGAAATATTTTCAGAGTGTTTTCCTAACAAAATTTAGAAAACAAGTTTGAAAAGTTAGAAAATAAAAATAAAACGTGGTCAAAAAGTTTTTATAGAACATTTAACATGTATTACTTTTACATTGACATCAGTAAGCCTGGAACTTCTAAACAGCATTATTTCATTAATTTAATATTTGACCATGCTTGATTATATTTCTTTGCAGTGGATGCCCTTAAGAATTCAGCTTATTTCAATATCAATTACTTTTTGCAACAGTGATAAAATGTGATGTGCCATAAAATAAATTACTATATTAAACAGTTTTATATGTATACTGTATTAAATAAACATTTTGATACCACAATGCACATTTCAAGACATACATTTTTAATTAATCAGGCATGTTATAAAAAACTGAATGCACAAATGGAAGGATAACTTACAGTTCCATCAACATTACTTTTACTAATTCTTTTTTCTTTTTTTAGTTTCTAGCAGAAGAATACACACTGACGGATGTACTCTGCTATGTTACCAGAGATGATTTAAAATGCCTTAGACTCAGGTAAGTATTTTTTTTATGACTTATATTATTCATGTAGATTATTATTTAATGAAAATTCTAAAGAATAGGTCAAATATTGAATAAAAAATTCTTTGTTTTTATTTATTTACATAATAAATTGTGCATATGTTCTAAGAGATTTCTCCATAAAATTGTTATAATAAAGAGAAAAAGCATTATACATATCAAATATATAGTTATACAATATGTGGAAACAGGAAAAAAACCTGATGAGTCTATCCTACGCACAGATGTAGCTAAGCATATGTTACTTTTATAATCTAAAAAATGTTACTTTATGCATAAAGTAATATAGTTTCGATTAGACAGACCCAATCAGAAGCATTCTGGCTTCTAAATTCTATATTCAAGATTTGGGTTACATTTAATGCTCTACAAATGAGCCTTTGCTTGAAGAACAAAGGAACTTCCTGTTCCCAAATCCACCCCCAGTAGATCAGTTCTAAGAAGTCACCACACATTCCAATTGAAAATTGAATGTCTGGGAACAACAAGGGCAATATGGTTTAGTCAAGACCGTTTCATAACTTTGATAATTGAAATAAGCTTTAGGGATGCTGATGAACAATTAATCGAGCTTGGGGACATGGAATAAATAAAAAGCATTCACATTATAATAGATATTTATAGCATTCGGTATTTATAATAGCTTTTTTTTGTAACAGTGCAACTGCTAAATTATTTAAACAAGTAATTATAATAATCCATTCTCATTTGTTGCTCTTAACTAAATAAAAACAATCACAATCTCTAACTTCCTTCCCCCTTCCCTTATCTTTTCTGCCTTCTTGAATCTATTCCTTACCCCAGTGGTGGCAAACCTTTTCAGCACTGAATGCTGAATGTGAGAGCGTGCGCATTAGCGCACATGTGTCACATGCCCATGTCTTTTGGGCATGCACAGTTGCATGTACAGTCACATAGGAGTCTTGTGTATACGCATTTCTGCACAGTTACTGTTTTTTGCACATGCACAGTCACGTACGACTCATGCAGCATTTTAGTGGTTGCGCAGTCGCACGCAACCCACATGTGATCTCTCGTGTGCATTTGCAGAGAAGTTGCGCACATGTGCAATCATGCAGGAGTCACGCATGGGCACGCATGCACAGTCCACGAGTTGGGGCAATTGCTGGTATACCGGCAGAGATGGCTCTGCATGCCAACCTGGGCACGCGTGCCATAGGTTCGCCATCACGGCCTTAGCCTAAGGCAGCTTACAAAAAGCTTGGCTTAGTGAGATGGTATATTGGATTTTTTTTAATATATGAAAAACATTAACTGCTAGGTTCATTTAATTATATGGAGCATTACAGGTTCAGCATTGCTGAATTCCCCAGAGTTAAAGCCCCTGGATATTGAATGTTCAAAAAGATTGGAAAGGTAATGAAAGGTATTTTTAAAGCATCGACTTTAAGCTAAAATACAAGTTTTAACATTGTGAGAGAGAGAGAGAAAAGACATGGGACTATTTCTACCAAGCTTAATTGGAGCTTTCTGAGAGGATTACAGAGGGTTTTTTTAAAAATAGAATGAAATAATATATTAATTAGGACAGCAGCATATAAAAATCTATTACTATATGCAGACAGATTTTTAAAAAAAGAATATAAAATGTATGTGTGAATTGAAGCATCTTAGCCTGGTGCAGAAAAGTCATTAAGGCATACCAGAAACAGAACCCCTTACTTTCCCGCCATAAATGTGCCTCACTTCACTTGTATATTAGTAGGAACTAAAATTAGTGACTGCATAATTTAATTGCTGGATTAACCTATTTTCTGGATCTGCAGATTAGGTTGAATCATAAACAGTCAGATGATCTGGGTTCACACATGTTCACCCACCAAAATGCTAACCAAGGTTAAAAATAAGCAAGTCCAATTTGCTGTATAAATATGGCTGTTAAGATTCACTAGTCTGGTTACGCATATTTATTTTTTACTATAGCCGGTGTTTTGTGACATTTGATACTGACTAAAAACTGCTATGACTTTTTTTTTTTTTAACAGAGGTGGGATTATATGCACACTGTGGAAGGCAATCTCTGATTTCCGAGAGAAGCACACTTGCCCCTGAGCACAGGCAATCTTCCATCTCAACACAGAACAGGATCTTTCCTGCAGGATTTTTCCCCCCAGGAGATGCTGTTGCACTTTAATCCAGTATTTGTTTACTGTTGCTAAAGAACACTGCAGCTTTCTGGCTGCAACTATTCCTATTCTTCTTGAAAAATTGGTCTCCAACATTAAATATTATTTTATCTTAAATAATACTTCTCCTTTTCTAATATAATATTTAACAAAATTAGTCCTATCCAGACTATTAACCATATTCACATATGGTTGACCTGAGATATTTAATTGAAACTCCTACATCAGTTGTCCATGATCATCAGTAACCTAGTGTAGACCTTCATAGTTACTGCATAGAGGGTCAACGAGCTAACATGCCCTGCTTGTTTCCTCTTCATATCAAAATCAAATTTAAAAAAATTAGTGAAAGGAAAGGAGAAAAGGAAAATGACAGAGTGACTAAAAAAAGCTCTGATTTTGCAAGCCTTTCTAGGATTTTACCTTTGTATCAAAAATGGGGGGAAAGAGTCAGCACTCTGTTAATCTTATCAAATCCATTTCCTTATCTGCCTGCAATTGAGCAGAACTTTAACCCCCTACAATTCCCAAGAGTTAATTGATTAGATTACAGTATTCACATAATACTTCTGTCTCCCTTCACAATTAGCTAAACACATTCTGCGTACAGGACTTTTGTAAGATTGTACACAATTCTGAATCACTAAAACAAAATCAAATGTGAAAATTAACATTACAGGTTAATGTTTGTAACCAGGGCCTGTGTTTCTGGGACCTTAGCTTGGAATAAGAGACATCTGTTAATTTATGAGATGTTTTGGATGCAACCCAAAGCATTCTTGAAGGGAAAGGGTCATGGTATTGCAGACAAGGACCCATGAGTATTGCTTTTTGAGGACTACATGTTTTGCTTAAGATCCTTGGACATTTTCCTAAACTGAGATGGAATCCATAAGTGAAATGATAATGTAGAACATATTTGATAGTTTTTCCTTGTAGTATGCTGATCTTTACACCACTTGGTACTTAACAATCCTTTCTTAAATGTCACATTGTTTTATTTTTAGTAACTTAAATCCCAGTCTACAGTGCATTTGTGTCTTTTTTAGTGTTGTTTATGTATTATTGAACTGTACCAGTTACATATGCCTGAATTACATATAGTACTGTTAGCTTGTTTTAAAGCTATCCATTGTGATACACATTTAAAAAATAAAATTATACAAAACATGGGCATATTTCTTGATTATTTTAAAACCAAGTTACAGTTTTAAAAATGAAGAAAATTAAGATGATGATGGTAAAATGAATGAAAATAGAAATACTGACCAGAAAAAGAATGATTGTCGGAAGTTGCTGAAGTATAGAATTACACAGCGATTACCAGGGATTGTATATAAGGCTCGAAAACCGTTAGTGATTGAAGACTTACAACTACAAAGGTTGCCAGTGAATTAACACAGAAAAGGTATTAAATATATATGGTATAATATATTGATTAAATATGAATATATTTTTAATCTTTGCCTGCTGCTTCCTTTTTGAAATGTAATATGTCATTCAAGGTCATACTCAACTCTGGGCCCTAATGATTGTATATAAATGTTTGCACATCTGTGCAGCTGCAATCTCAGATTTTTGAGTTGTGCTTCCTTAACACTGGTACAGGGTGTTAAGGGTGGTCCCTCATTTGGAGAACGAGTACACAGCGGAACGTTGTGAGAGTGGTGTGGTAAAATACACAAACCAAGATACAGAGACACTGAGTAGAAAAATATAGGTTTTTACTTTAATGGAAATAGAGGTTTAGCAATGTCCATCAGTCAGTCCGAATTCATACACAGTCAAGTCAGTCAGTCATCAAACAGTTCAGTTCAGGGATAATCCAATAATTAAAGTCCAGTAACAAATATACAGTTTGGTAACAGTTTGCAAACAGTAGCAAAACTCACAGTAAATCCACTCTGGCACTTCTAACTCCTCTTCAACAATAACAATAACCAGCATCTACCAGTGATTCTGGCTTCATCTTATGGCCACTTGAGGAAGCAGCAGCCAATCACACTTTCTTAAAGTTACTTTGAGTCCATTACCAAATATATAGTTCAATGCAAACAGTAGCAACTCACAGAATACATGCTGGTTAACACAAGGCTCTTCTTCAGTGACGAACACCCTGCATTCAGTAACCAACAATCCACATTCAGTAACCCACTCTCACAACTGATTCTGGCTCCTTCTTATTGCTACTTGAGGAATCAGCAGCCAATCACATCTTTCTTTAAAGCTATAGTACACTTAAAGGTAAAGTAATAATTCTTAAAGTAACAATCCTGGTTTATATATTGTCTAGCCAACAATTGTTAGTTTTATATTCCCAACACCATGAACCTCAGCGATTCATGCTTCCGATCTCCAATTAATCTGGGATGGGGGCATCGTTGTTTTTTTTTTTAGATAGATGGAATTCTTGATCGGCCAAGTGTGATTGGACACACAAGGAATTTGTCTGCAGTACATAGGCTCTCAGTGTACATAAAAGGAAACGGTAGATACGTCAGGAATCATAAGATACAAGATATTGTGTTTGACCTTGAGTGGGCCAGGATGAGTGTGGACAGCTTGACGTCACTCGTGTTGGGGGCATCTGTGGTGGCTTGAGCACTTTGCCAGGGAAAACGGGCTCCCGAGCTTTGTTATTGGGTGTGACAGCCTCCTGCAATGCTCTGCTAGGGAAAACGGAGCATGGGAGGGCTGCATGCAACCCTCCTGAGCTCCATTTTTTTCTGGCAGAGGAAAAGGACTGTGGGCCAGTCCTTCGCTGTTTCCTGGGTGGCCCAGTGGGCCAGATCCAAGCAACCCATGAGCCGGATATGAGCTCCAGGCCTTGATTTTAATTGATTTTGGTTTGATTTTGATTTCCCCTGATGATTTCCCTCTTTGAGCAGGGGGTTAGACCGGAAGACCTTCCCACCGGAAGACCACTCGGTTATTCCATTTTCTGAAATCAAGGGAATAGACTCAAGCATTCTCTCCTTTTTTTGCTATAAATTATCTCCACTCTTTTACTTCCTTCCATTGTCATCCCCCTAAGAGGCATCAGGGAAATACGCAACACAGTGGCACAGAAGTATAACAGAGCCAAACCGCAAGCTGTCTGTCGGCTGTGCGTGAGCGCCAGGAGATACCAAATAAACTTTGGAAATCAAAAGAAGAAGAAGGAAAAAGAGAGAGAGAGGAAGTAGAAGAATTGGAATTTATTGGGAACATCTGCAGTGTGCCACGAGGATTGCATGGGGCTTGTAACTCAGCCCAGAAATAACTGGTCTGTTAATCCCACTTGTGAGTGGAGGCTATTAGAAAACGAAATTGCTGAATCCGCTGTCTCTTAAAGCTGGGGAATTGTTGCACGGATAACAACAGATCATTGTTTCTTTCAATCTTATCCTCAGGCTTAATAGACCTTCTTAATAAGGCAAGTGATTACTACACACCAAGCAAAGGATTTGTCTTCACAGTTATTGGAGTGTCCCCTTAATTCCTGGTTAAGAAGAAACAGCCCAACAGTAAGGACAATTAGCCAGTGGAACGACTTGCCACCAGAAGCTGTGGGTGCTCCATCACTGGAGGTTTTTAAGAAGAGACCGGACAGCCACCTGTCTGAAATGGTATAGGGCTGTGTTGGCAAACCTATGGAACGTGTGCCAGAAACAACACGCCGAAACATCCCATGAGCTCTCTGGCATGCCAAACCATCCCGTGTGCCCCGTGCAGCCCCGCTAACTCCTCATCCCATTCTTGCACACTGTTGCGTGCCACCCAGCTGGCTTTTGCCACGCAGGAGTGCCGAAACCCAGAAGTGCAGTGTCCCAGTGCGCATGCATGCTCCAAGAGCCAAATGTCCTGTTTCTGGTATCCGCATGTACGCCAGCTAGCTGTTCATCGCGCACACATGCATGCCGCACTGGGACTCCATGCTTCCAGGTTTTGGTGCTCCCACGCAGTAAAAGTCAGCTGGCTGGCGCACGATGGTGCGCAAGAATGGGATGCGGAGCCAACAAGGCTGCACCTGGTTCATGGGATGGTTTGGTGTGCCCTTCTGGCACGAAGGCTGGCACTTGGTGACATCAAAACAGAGGTGAAATTCAGCCAGTTTGAGCAGGTTCGGCTAGAACCGGTAGTAAATTTTCTAAGCAGTTTGGAGAACCGGTTGTTAGAAGAAATCTCCTTTTGTTTTTTCCCACTTTCCAGGGTTAATCCTGTAAGGAAGGCAGGAAAGAAACATCCTGGTGTTGTTTCTAGTTGTTTCTGATTGCCCTGCTTACAGAAACAGCCCACCCAGTCACATGACCCTCCCAGCCACACCCACCAAGCCACGCCCACAGAACCAGGAGTAAAAAAAATTGAATTCCACCACTGCGTCAAAGGTTTGACATCACTGGTATAGGGCCTCCCACTTGAGCAGGGGGCTGGACTAGAAGACCTCCCAGACCCCATCCAACTCTTTTCTGATTCTATTAAGGTGTGCTGCTGAATGGAGAACATCTAAGTGAGGTTTCTTTGAATGAACTCAGATGGAAGACCTCAAGGAAAATTTCATGTCTCCGTGGGGAGAAAAAAAACCAGAAGGCAAGAAATAAATCATTTCCACATTGATGCTCTTAAAACTACAAATCTCTGCTCGTGTCAATAAAACCACCAGGAATAGGTCAAGAGTCAAACTCAGATAAAGGGGACACTTTATAGAATAATATGGCAATATGGTTCTCCAGAAGGGGTGGCGAATAAGGGAGTAGAAGTTTATTTTACTTTAATTTATATTCCACCTTTGTTATTTTTATTTTTAAAAATGCTCACGGTGGATAACACAATGCTCCTCCTGCTTTCCCCACAACAACCCTGTGAGGTGAGTCGGGCTGACAATGAGTGAATGGCTCATGATCGCCCAGCCACTTTTATGGCTACGGTGGCACTAGAACTCACCGTCTCCTGGTGATCGGCCCAAAGTCACCCAGCTGTCTTTCATGCCTCAGGCAGGATTAGAACTTATAGTCGCCTGGTGATCTGCTCAACTGGCTTTCATACCTCAGGCAAACTAGAACTCACTGTCTCCTGGTGATCAGCATAAAGTCACCCAGCTGGCTTTCATGCCTCAGGCAAAACTAGAACTCACCGTCTCCTGGTGATCAGCGCAAAGTCATCCAACTGGCTTTTATGCCTAAGGCAGGACTAGAACTCACAGTCGCCTGGTGATTGGCTCAATTGGCTTTCATACCTCAGGCAAAACTAGAACTCACTGTCTCCTGGTGATCAGCCCAAAGTCACCCAGCTGGCTTTCATGCCTAAGGCAGGACTAGAACTCACAGTCGCCTGGTGATCTGCTCAACTGGCTTTCATACCTCAGGCAAACTAGAACTCACTGTCTCCTGGTGATCAGCATAAAGTCACCCAGCTGGCTTTCATGCCTCAAGCAAAACTAGAACTCACCGTCTCCTGGTGATCAGCCGAAGGTCACCCAGCTGGCTTTCATGCCTAAGGCAAGACTAGACTTTTCAAGAAACCGTGACACCTATCCTACCTTGTTCCAACAAGCCTTCAAATTCTGTCCCTTCCTCCAGGTTTTCGGGTTAGTTGTGCGAGTTAGGTGACACCTTATCAAGGAGATGGGCGGCATATAAATTTAATAAATAAATAACTGAGTGGGTGGTGAACCCCTGGTGAAAATGCTACAGGATATATCTGAGATGGTTCCAGCTTTCTTTCTTCTAGAAGTCTCTTATTTTATTTTATTTTTTCCTTTCATTGTGGTTGCAAATTTGATTTTCAGTACTGGAAATCTCCTGGCGTTCCTGGTTCCTGGGCAGCCTTAAAAAAAAGTTACACATTAAATTAAAACTAATTAAAATTATCACGGGCAGGTGGGAGTTATGGTTGGGGGAGGGCAATGTGGCCACTGAAGGGTAAACAAGGACTAGCTTCTCTTCCTTGGTGGGGGAAAAAAAATGTTACCGCCTGAAAAGAACCCATAAAATTCGAAAAAAGATTTTATTAGGGTGCCCAGCAAGATGGCTCTGCGTTTTTTTCACACCTTGCAGAAGGTCGTAAATCAGTTTCTTCCAATAACCCCTGCTATTCAATCACACGCGTTCTGAGTTTCACGGCCACGGAATACTAATTTTAACAATCAGTTTCAAACAGGCCCACCTCGGGTGATTACTTTTGTAATATTTATTTTCACTTCAACCCTTCCTCAACAATTTCAATTTCCAATTTATTGGTCACATACACAGTCATACATGGTACGATATGAAGTGAAATGCTTATGCAACCGCGGGTAAGTTAAGGTAGGAAGGGAGGGTGGGGGTTAGAAAAATAGTTAGGGGTAGTTGGGAAGGTGGGAGT
>JAEANM010015787.1:0-13503 GCA_017656035.1 Myanophis thanlyinensis
AGGTCAAGGTCGTGTCGGAGGGACGGTCCGTGGGACGTACGAACATCTCCAACTCCACCTTGCAGATGGCGCATGACTTATGCTGGATTTTGGATTGGATGGACTGGACAAAAGTTGAAGGGGGGAGATTTGGGTTTCTTTGGTATGTGGGGTTTCGTGGTCTTTTTCTCAGACCTTGCTTAGATTTTCTGTAATCAACCATGCTTCAGTAAAATGATACCTGTTTTCAACCAACATGGATTCAGGGTTTTTATTTCTTGAAGTTTGACTGAGACAGAGCTGACACTTCCTGTTTTTGTTCCCTTTATTCCCTTTATCTATTAGCAAATGTTTCATTATCTCCTAATATCCATTGTCTATCCCAACCCAATTTTACTTGATACATTTCCTTAAAATTCAATATATTCTAATCTCAAACGAAAAGATAAACAAACAATAATCATTAACCACGATCCATAAAGTTGTTATTCTTTCAAAATCATTCTATCTACTATTAATCTCATTATGCATCCTTCATATTTCTATTTAATTGCATTTTAATAAATCCTTGAAAACAGTTAAAACATTCCATTTATCTACATTTCATATTTTCTAGCTCTTTACTATTTCTAATATAACAATAATATCTCATGTGACCAAGCAGAATCCTCTTTCAATTATATTCTTAACCGTTATCTCTATGCCTTTTAGGTCAGCTTATACCTATAATCTCTCTACGTTTTCCCTGTTTCTCTATAATCTTTTTCTGTTCTTTATAACTTCTTTTTCTCTCTGTCTTCCCTCTCATTTCCCCCCTCTCTATTTTGTCCCCCTTTCTCTCAAATTCTCCCTTCTGTAATCTTCTCTTCCGTTTCTTCCTAATATTATAATAACTTTTCAAATAGCTCCTTTTTAAATTTATTTCACCAGATCTTAAATTCTTAATTCCCTTAGCTCCCTTTCCTTTATTTCTCATTTTAACCTCAACTAAAATTGCTAAATCATAAAAAATGGCTTCTTCTTTATACATTCCTGTTGTTTCATGTGGCTCAAGGTCTCAATTTTCAAAAGTTCTTCTTCTAGTTCTATAGATATTTCTTATTGTTTTATATAATTTAAAATCTCAGTTTCTAAAAGTTGACAAAGAAAACCCATAGGTCCCCTTTCCCCTTGCAGATCTCCATCCTCTTTTTTAAGTAACTCTTCCAAAAGGGATGGCATTTTTAAGCACTTTAAAACAACCCCTGATTGATTTTATTTCATATCCTCAAGGTCCTAAAGATCCAATATCCAAAACTCCAAAAATCACCAAATAATCCAAGCTGTTTCTTCTTGCTTCTTTCTTTTACTTTCTCTTTCCAATGGGGAGGGCTCTATTATCTTCAATGGAGTTTCAGTTACAATATATCTTAAAAAGGTTTTATTTCTTTTCGTTTCCAGGTGGTTTCTCCATTGTTTCAAAAGCCACCCTTTCCCCCTCCCATCTGCTTTCCTTCTTTTTAGAAAAGTAGAAATGTTCAAGAATCTTTAGTAGTCCCTTTGACACTTTATTTCCAGCTTAAAATTGGCTATTCATGTCAAAAACAGTTTCTGTTTAAATCGCTTCTTCTTAATGTTCAAATCAGTGATATTATAAATATGGGAGAGAAGAATTTCCCCTTCCCTTCTTCACCGCTTCAGAAAGTTTCTTTGGGGATAATATTAATCTTTAAAGTTCCAGGGTATTTGCATAGATGTTTTCTCCACTAATCTGGTCAATCATGCTTTCTCCTTACCAATTGCCTCCTGCACAATTTTGTCCGGTCGGGTTCATCTTTTAGGTGGCCATTTCTGACCACCACTGCAACCACTTTTGGGAAAGGGAAAGCCAGCCGAGGAGGAGATTTGCGGCTCTCCTTGACCCCGCTGGCAGATCCCCTCTCTTCACCACCTCTGCGGGGTGGCTATAGCCCTGAAACCAAACAGCTTGGGGCGCTCCAGAGGCGAGCATGTGTTGAAACCATGCATGATCACGGATTCCGACCTGTCACCAAAGAAGCCAAACCGGAAGTTTCTGAAATAAACTACCTTTTGGTATATCTTTTTTTTAGGCAAAGTGACATCACCTTGGCCTCGCCCACCCAATCACGCAACCATCAAGCCACACCTATCCAGTCATGTGACTACCAAGCCACACCTACCCAGTCACATGATCACCAAGCCACGCCCACAGAACTGGTAGTAAAAAAAATTGGAATTCGCTACTGACTAGAAGGGCATTGAATTTGCTCTTATTTTCACATACTAGTCAGTGTTGATCAGTTGCTTCACAAACAGTGTTTTGATTGGTGCCAAGTTTCTACAGCCTCAGGCAGGAAGGGCTATTCTGCACCCCTCCCTCAAATGTTCTTTAAAATACAGTTTCCCAGCATTTCTTTAGGAACCTCCAACATGCAAACTGTGGTTACTCATCCTAAAATGAAACCTCTTTATCTGGAGCTTCAAAATTTGCTGTTTGCTAGGAAGATGTGTAGCTAAAAGTCAGTCTACATTTAGTGTACATCCAACTTTAGGGATATTTCTTTATAACCAAACAAAAGTGTATTTTCTATGCAGTTCATGCCCCTTGCTCACTGGATGTGGGTGTCACAAAGCAAAGCCTACATTTTGTAATTAACCCCCACACCCCATTTTGACTAGCAGAGGGCTGCAGGAGTCTTGAGTGCTGTCATGCCCCCTAGTCATTAGGGCAGAGAACTGCTTGTTACATTATTTGAATCCCACCACTGCTGTTGTACCATTTGCAAACTTCAATACTTTAACAGTAGGATCTTTACAGATGCAGTCATTAGTACAGAGAAAAAGAATAATTGGAATATACTATTTTCAGCTTTTTCCTGATTTTTAAAACTATGTCTGGCTGATATTTTTTTACTTTTTTGTTCAGTTAAAGAAACATTATTTTTCTTTTTCCTACTTTTGGTCACTTAATGAAACTAAAACGTGAGGATATTAAGTGTTACCCACATTTTAGCCCAAACTCATCTGGTTTTCATAAAATTTAGTGTAATTATCAAAATGAGAGAGGCTTTATTATATGAAGCTGCATTTTCAGAAAAATGAATACAATATCCCTTATAAACGTATGTGTCTTCATAATAGAGAAAGGACATTAATCTTTACTTGAAAGGAATTTATGAAGTGGATGAAATTATCTCTTCTAATAATGAACAAATTAATAATGAGTATGTACTGCATGTGTCATCTTCATCATCATTTTATCCATTATCTATCCCAGGTGTGGGCAAACTTTTTGACTCGTGGGCCAAACTTTTTGACTCATGGGCCATAATGATGGGCTCCCCCTCCCCCAGCCCCTCCACCCTTACTCCCCCTCCTGCAGTTTCCCCCACCCTTACTCCTCCTCCCTCAGCCCCCCTCCCCCACGTGTCTTTGCAGGCATGGGATGCTGAACGCAGCAGCCCTGGAGAAGAAGGTAAGAGGGCGGTCGGCAGGAACGGGGGGGCGGTGCACGGCTCCGCAGCAGCAATGCCGGCTCTTCTCCGGCTGCCCAGGTGCTGCTGATGGCGAAAAGCAGCCCCAGCAAGATGAGCATGCACTGCATCGCAGGATTTAGTTGGCGAAGTGGAGCGCATGCTTGTCTTGTTGGAGCCGCTCTTCGTCATCAGCAGCACCTGGGCGGCAGGAGAAGAGCCAGCGTTGCCGCTGTGGAGCCATGCACATGCGCGTGTCCCCCCTGCTCCTGCCCGCCGCCCTCTTACCTTCTTCTCCAGCTGCTGCGTTCAGCATCGCATGCCTGCAAAGACACACAGGTGTCAGCAGCCTGTCCCGCTTTTCTGGGCGGCTCTGCGCAGCCCTCCCCGGATGGCTCGGCGGCCTCTTCAGTGGGAGAGGGGCCCGGCAGGTGCGGAAGGGCGTGGAACATCCCTGTGCTCCTGACTAGCCCTGCAGCCGAGGGGCGTGGGGGCAGCAGATGCTCATGGTCATCATCCTGCGCCCATCCTCAGCCCCAGCCTCGCGTAGGTCGCTCGCGACGCACCAATCACCGAGGCAGCAGCGACCCTAGAGCGACCCTCCAGCGAAGCCGCAGGAACCATGCTTCTTGAGGGTGCCACACTCTTGGGTACGCTGCTGCTGTCAGTGAGGGCAGAACTAGTTCCGCGGGCCGGATTAAAAAGCCCAATGGGCTGGGTGTGTCCCGCGGGCCGTAGTTTGCCCATGTCTGATATATCCACTGCAGAATGAAGGCCTCTTCTACATGTTTCAAACCCATATGGTCCTGAGCTTGGTTTTTCAAGTTTACATTGTGGGCATAGTATTAATCATTGCTGAAAAACTATGAGACAATTCATGCATTACTCTACTGAAGGATTAATACATAATAAAGATTTGATTCATGCTATTTTCTTAATGATTGCAAAATTATAAAAAACTGCAGAATACTATACATTATAGAGCCATGTTGGTGAACCTATGGAACACATGCTGGAAATGGCATGCCAAACCATCCCTCGAGCCACGTTTCTTCATGCCCTGCTGGCTCCGCAACCCATTCTTGTGCACTGTTGCATGCTGGCCAGATGGCTTTCAGCACATGGGAGCGCTGAAACCTGGAAGCACAGCATCCCAGTGTGCACACGTGCTCCAAGAGCCAAACATCTGGTTTTCAGTATGCACTTGCATGCTGGCCAGCTCTTCATCACATGTGCATGCATGTCAGGAAGCAGAAGCCCGGATAGCCAGCTCTCAGAGCATGCATGCATGCTGGGACACTGCGCTTCTGGGTTTTGGCGCTTTCACACATCGAAAGCCAGCTGGCTGCCGTGCAACAGTGCGCAAGAATGGGATGCAGAGCCAGTGGGGCTGCGCACAACGGTGCAGCACATGTGTCACAGGATGGTTTGGCATGCCCTTCCGGCACGAAGGCCATCACATGGTGATGTAAAAGGTTTGCCACCACTGTTATACTTTATTTAGCATTATGGGAGAAAGATTTGTGACGAAATAAACCATGTACAGAACAGGAGTGCTTTGAAAAGGAATTTATAATAGCATTTTTAAAAACAATTAATTGTATTAATAATTAATGTAACATTATATAGTTGATCAATAATATCTATGATTAGATCATATTTTAATGGTATTGGCAATTAGATGTTGACTATTTTATATTGACTAATAATCAGTTAACAGTGACTTCATCTCTTAAAAATTCAATAAACTATATTTAGCATTTTTTAGATTTAATCCTATCTTTGAGTCTGAAATTTTGATATTCAAATTCAGATTAACAGAGTTGGAAGGGACCTGGTAAGTCATCTAGTCCAACCCCCTGCTCAAGCAGAAGACCCTACACCATTTCTGATAAATGGCAGTCCAATCTCTTCTGGAAAGCCTCCAGTGATGCAGCTCCCACCACTTCCGAAGGCAAGCTGTTCCATTGGTTGTTCTCACTGTCAGAAAAAAAATTCCTTATTTCTAGGCTGAATCTCTCCATTATTCCTTGTCTGGCCTTCAGGCACCTTGGAAAACAGCTTGACTCCTTCCTCTCTGTGGCAGCTCCTCAAGTATTGGAACATTGCTATCATGCTCCCCTGGTCCTTCTCTTCACTACAGTAGCCATGCCCTGTTCCTGCAACTGTTGTTCTGTTTCAAGAGTCACCAGAGGGCGCTGCTTGTGGATAGCTTGTATATGAGCCTGTTGTTTGCAGAGTAGTCACCAGGGACACTACAGCTGAGACGAATGCTTGGAGTAACTGGCTAATGGCATTTCCCTTTTTGACAAGGTTAACAAGGGGCTAAAGGGTTCCTTGTGATCTCTTAAGGAAGTTTGCCAAATTTTGCCAATTATCAAGCAAAGAATCAAAGGACAGCTGTAGTGACTGTAACATCTGCTGTAATTCCAGGTCTAAGCATTCTGATGCAATGCAACAGTGTTCTGAACCAGCTTGGCTTTTAAAATGCAGATTGGGTCAGCCTGACTGAGGATGCTGGATTATCATGCAAATTGAGAAAACCTTTCTCCATTCAATTTCAAGCAAAGAGGAGGCTCCAAACACATGCTCTTTTCTCTTTAGCCTTTTTCCATGGTGGCTCCTTTAACCAGCACTTCGAAGCAATTCCTTTCATTAAATCTCCTTTTCACTATGATTTCTTTTTATTAGGAAACTTCTTCTCACTGTTCTGTTTCAAGCGCACAGACTGCTTATCACAGGTAGTTTCAACACGCAAAGGTTAATTGTAGCTTGCTTTATTATCTTCCCAGGTATTCTCAATCAATCAACACTTACTATTATTGAAGGGATTCTTTTGAGGTGTATAAAGTCTTTCCTTTGGTGTAGGTGAGAAGAAGGTTCTTTCCCATGCATGTTTGGAGATTCAAAATGGCTAGTCTTGAGGGGGGAAGGATCCTTACAAAGACTACAATCTGAAAAGCCCCACTGGCCAATTAGAAACACCAATGTGATCACATGACATAAAATACATTTCCCAGAAGTCAATGCCTTAAGGGGATAGTTCCTAATTGCTATACTATTTACCTCAACCAGCACAACCGTTCTTCATATGTTTTAGTCTCCAGTCCCCTAATCATCCTGGTTGCTCTTCTCTGCACTTTTTCTAGAGTCTCAACATCTTTTTAATAGTGAGGTGTCCAAAACTGGATGCAGTATTCTAGGTGTAGTCTTGCTAATACTTCATAGAGTGATATTAATAGCTCAATTGATCTTGATTGTATCCCTCTGTTAATGCAGCTAAGGATTGCATTGGGTTTTTTGACTGCTGCTGCACACTGCTGACTCATATTTAGCAGGTTTTCCACTAAGACTCCAAGATCCCTCTCACAGTTACTGCTATTAAGCCTGGTTTCCACCCAGTCTACATGTGTACTTTTGGTTTTTCTTGCCTAAGTGTAAGACTTTACTCTTCTGTACACTGAATTTCATTTTGGCAATGGTGATTAAATGATTGAATATGTTCTAAACTAAAGGGACTCACATATAAGAAAACATTTTGTAATTGATTTTTTAAATGTTGTTATGGAGAAACTCATGTTTAATTACATATTTACTATGGCTTGACTTTCAAATATTATTGCAATATGTATTTATTTTACATTATACATATTTGTTCATGATACTCTCAATTTTTACAGAAGCCCCTCAAATTGTTCCAGTATAATTCTGAAATACTCTCCCCCACTTGCCTAGCATTTGCAGAACAGTTAATAGAATGCATAATAGTGAAATTATAAATAAACCTTTCTCTCTCTGCCTGTGAAAGAAGAGGCCCTTCAGTATATATAAAATGGATGTATGTGTGTATGTTCCAGCATAATTCTGGAACTCCTGGACCAGTTTCAACCAAACTTGGTACACAGATAGATGATTGACTCTCTGGAAACAAATACTGTGGGGGTAAGACACCCCTAGCACCACTAGGTGTGTGTGTGTGTGTGTGTGTGAGAATGAGCTTGTGCTCATCGAGGCAGTTCAAGGGGAGCTCAGTGGTAGCAGAGGTAGCCTCAGCAATTGGCTGCAGTGGGTCAGGAGAAGAGCGTGGCTTGATTGCCTGGGTCAGATCATGTGGTGTGGAAGCCAATGGTGATGGTGGGAGACACATAAACCTGGAAGCCATCTTTCACGAGAGGGTGAGTGAGCCTCTTGCCTTCCCTTATGGAAGGTTGGGTGTGAGGTTAAAAAGAGGTGAAGCAAGAGGAAAGAAAGGCAGCTCGTAGTTCACTATATAATTCATTCCTTTTCCTGTCTAATGCAGGATTGGAATAAGTAAATACCCGGGCAACACCGGGTTATCAGCTAGTATTGAATACATTTGCATACACTTAAAGGCAATATTCTAGAAATGATTATTCTTCATTCTCCAACTGATTGATAACTTCCTTGTTGTCAGAAGTCCTTATTTAGTTAAGAGATTTTGTATTACTTTGTTTAATCAATTTCATAACATTATTGTAAATGTTGTAAGACATGAAAAAATGTTGCTATTTTTTAGTTATTTTGAAAAAATAGCATGGAAAAAATCTACATCTAACATAACACAACAACTACATTATACACATTTAATATACTTAATCCAAAATATAAGGTTCTTGTGGTGTATCTTTGAAAATACTTTCTTGCAAGAATGTTTCAACTTACAATCATGACACAATGAAGACCAAACACAAATCGAGTGCTAAAGCAGCAATGCCCTCCAGATTTACAGTGGGCCTCTACTAGTAACAATATGGTGAAATGTATCAGTTTCTATGCAGTGTTAATTTTATTCTATGCAGCATCAAGATTCAAATGTCATCTTTTCTTCCATATAAACTCAGAGTTTTTTTGTGGATGCTAAGTACCTTGGCAATTTTAAAAGTTTAATATTTGACCTCCACATCTATCATTAATTCTAGGAGATTTAATTAGATCTTTTTGTTTTATACAAATGACTATCTTCCTAAATTGTTCATTTATCTAGCTGACCTTTGTGTAATAATAAATGTGGCCACATGCCTTGGACATTAATTGGATTGACTTTTTCCCATGGAGGACAGCATATAACAAGCCCCAGTCCCAGTATGCAAAAGATCATTCAAAAGACCTTGCCATTTTTTTCTTAAATAAGCTTTTTTCAGAATTTGATACTTGTGGTAGGAAGGAAAGAACTGAGAGAAAAAGTTGAAAGTTGAAGACTATCACAAAACATGTTGGCAACTTTTCATCTTCATTTCTCCCCAAGCAGGAATTTAAAGCCCAAGGGTTTGGAAAGCATCTCGCAAGTCATCAATTTCATAAAGAGGCTGTGAATCAAGGAGAAATAAGTGATCCAAAGCAATTGTGAGAATATGAGACAAGATAACAAAGAAGAACAGTAATAAAGAAAACATCAAGAAAAGGAAGGAAAAGCTGGGAAGTGGAGGGAATGGTATGAATGAGAAATTAAGGCAAGAGAAGAGCAAATAGAAGGCAGTGATTCTGTTTACACTGAAGAGAAGTAGGGAATGACAAATGAGAGAAGAGCAGCAAAAAAGAAGGAAGCTAAATGAGAGTAGTAAATGCTCACCAAAAGGATACGCCGAAGTTGTCTAGTAAGACGCACAGAATTTTCATGAAGTCCTTCCCAGGCTTTGAAGGTTTTTTTATGGTTTTCCACAAAAGTGTTCCAGCAGTAAAAATAGTCTGATAAGAAAGAATCATGAAATATTCAAATTCAGTTTGACGTTATCTCCTAAGGCTGTGCAAATCTTTTGAAAGAGTTGTTTTGAGAATTCATGGGAGCATGTATAAAACATCTATTTTGAAATAAAGCAATGCTGTCTTCATTGGCTCACTTGACTCTTTTAGAAGTTGTTCTCACCTGTCTCCCCTGTGCTAACCTTTTGAAGGATTTCTACAGTCTTTATATTTATCTGAATATATAATCATAATGAGTATAATTTCTTTATTTTGCTTCAAGGTCATAATGCAGATATCCCCTAAATTTCATTGTATGATATCACCTTTCTTTGTCTTAATAATCAGCAGAATTTAATCTGGATTAAACTAAATTAAATTAATTGGAGGGAGAACAATTTGCAAGACCTAATCCTAAACATAAATCTGATGGCAATTAATCAAGTGGTAAGAAAAAAGGGGAACTAAGATACAAAACTAGAGATGTACAAAGCAAACACAGGGTCAATCAAAAAGGATTCTAATACTATACATTAATGCTCAAAGTATGAGGAACAAACAAACAGGGCCAACTTGAAAGGTTAGTACATGGGGACAAAAATGACATTGTTGCCATTACTGAAACTTGGTGGGATAAAACACATGTTTGGAATATATTGCTAGAAGAATTTAAACCGTTCCAAAGAAACAGATCTAACAGAAGAGGAAGTGGAGTTGCATTATCTGAAAAAAATCACTACATCTCTACAGTAATGCAAAAAAAAAAAAAGATGAAAACCTTGCATGCATTTGGGTTATTATAAAAGGAAACAGGAATGACACTGCCATAAGTGTATGTTACAGACTATCCAATGAAACAGGCAATAGATTAACTTTTTGCTAATAAGTTAGCTAAATATGCCAGAAGCATACTACAATAGTATTGGGGGACTCTATCCTGACATCAACTGGGAGACAAACACTGCACCAAGTTGGAGATCAAACAGGTACTTGACAAACCTTGCAGATAACACTGTCACCCAAACAGTAGAGGAGGGAACTGGAAGTCAGCTATACTGCACTTTATTCTTACTAACAGAGATGAAATGATAAAAGGGGTTGAAGTTGTGGGAACTTTGGGGGAGAGCACCCATGTCAAATTGAAATTAAACATACTTCAGGCACAAGTAATAGAACAAAGTCTAAGTAGCATTTTGGACTTTAAGAAAGCTGATTTCAAGGAGGCGGGACTGGCATTGCAGTGGGACGATGCGACTTCTATGGGCACTGTGGAGGTCTGTGTTGAATTTCCTCCACAGGAGATCCTGGAAGACCAGAATCACCCTGGAGAAGTGAGGAAGAAAGAGAGTGCACGGTGGTATCAACCAGGAGATCGCAAACTCCTGGACTGATCCACAGTAAGCTCTCTAATCTAGGTAGGGGGAGGAGATGGTGATTTGCCAAACAACTGGAGCTGTGACAGCCCCTTAGAGAAGCAGCAGAAGTGTGGAGCATTTGGGTGATCATTCTGGGTGAGAAAATATTGGATTTTCAAAGAAATAAAGAGCCCCCAAAACAACAGCAGAGTGGTGGAGTTGAGTTTTAGCCCCACTCCTCAAAAGAAATGGTGAAATAAAATTGGGAGCCATCTATGAAATTGGAGCAAAATATTTTTTTTTTGTGAAAGGAGAGGAGAAGTGGTTAAAGTTGGTTCCCCAGATTGGAGATTGTAAGATTGTATATTTGGAAGTGAGATTTTGATTAATACCCTTTTTCACTGAAGAAAACTGGAAAAGAAAGTTTTTTTCTTTTTTTATTTAAAGGGGCATAAAGGGGAAAGAAACAGTGACAGGCACATCTAAGTGGCAGAAAAAATTTAGGAAAGGAAAGTTAAAAGTGAAAGTGCCAGATTCTGTAACTTTGAAGGATAGCTGGTGATACGAATTGGTTACATTTAATCATATTGTTTACAAGAAGGCTCCTTTTCTCAAAGAATAACAATTTGTTATTTTTTGGCTGGCCTGTTTCCTTTTTTTTTTTTTTTCTTCAACTGGCAGTCTGTTTGGAAGTGGCTTTAAATTGGATTATAACTAATTTTTTGGATTTTTTTTTCCTTTTTCCTTTTTTCTTCTCCTTCTGGCCTTTTCTTTTCTCTGTTCGGGCTGGATTATATTTGATTTTTGTCTCCCTGATTGGATTATAATAAATTTTTACTGCTGGATTATAATTAAAGCTTGAGAAGAAAGTAAAATGAAGAAAGCTGCTTCAGTACCATCCTCAGCTCCATCATCAGCATCCTCTAGCCCAGCAGAGCAAAGAACTTTGGATCTTATGCTGCAGCAGGACAAATGCATTTGGAGATGAAAACCATGTTGCAATCAATTCATGAGGATTTGAAAATATAGATGAAAGAGGTGAAGGAGGAGAAGAAGGAGAAAATGGAAAAGATGGATGATAAAATGGAGAATCTTAAACAACTGATGGTTACAAATGAGCAGCAGATCCAGAAAGTGCAAGAGACAGTGAAAAAGGCAGAGAAGCAAATGGAAGAGATGGATAGTAGAGTTTCAGTAATTGGCCACAGTAATGAGAGATCAATTATTTTCCTGGAGACAGATAAAGCAGAACATTACTTGCGATTCCAGAACATAGAGGAAAAAAGAGGTGAAAGCTTGAATGAAATAATGGCGGAGCTATTGGCACCTGTATTACCAAAGATGAAACAAGGACGGAAATTGATGAAATATTTAGAGTGCGCACAAGATATGCCACAAGAAATAAACTCCCCAGGGAAGTACACATGAGATTTATGAAGAAATCAACTAAAATGTTAATACTGCAAAAAGCAAGAGATGAGCCACTAAAATACAAGGGGAAAGAATTAACAATCTTAAAGCAGGTCCCTGGAAGAATGAGAGAGATAAGAAGACATT
This sequence comes from Myanophis thanlyinensis, assembly GCA_017656035.1. NCBI lineage: Eukaryota > Metazoa > Chordata > Lepidosauria > Squamata > Homalopsidae > Myanophis > Myanophis thanlyinensis. The sequence continues at coordinate 12,065 of JAEANM010015787.1, forward strand.
ATCAATTTTTAGCTAAACAGCTGGTTAAGAGTGAAGTGAATTTCAGATGGTTGATTCCAGAAGGCATCCTTGTAACATGGATGGAACAGAGATATAGATTGGATTCCTTAGAAAAAGCACAACAATTTTATGATGACTTCTTTACTACCCAAGAGGAAATAAGAGAAATAGGAGAGAAAGATAATGGAAGACAAGAAGAAGCCACAGGAGAAAATGGGAAACAACAAATAGAGGTGGAGAAGGAGGTGGAAAAGGAGAAGAGAGTACAAGAAGGAGCAACACCAAAAACATAAAGATCACCCAGAGAAGTGAGAACGACTAGAACAACAAAACCTATCTATACAACTAAAACATGGAAGAAACCCTAAACCTACTATCAATTAATATAAATGGACTAAACTCGACATCTAAGAGAAATAAGACTTTTAACAAATTGAAAAAACTGAATTTGGACATAATTTGCTTACAAGATGTTCAAATTAAAAAACAACATGATAAATTATTACAATGTTCAAAACTTGGAAAAATATTCACATCTTTGGCAATACAAGAAGAGAGGCATAAAAGATAAAAAAATCTATTAAAGCTGAACAAATCTTTGATGATGGCAAAGGTAGATTTCTGATCATAGAGATAATATTTGATTGAAAATGGATGTTATTGGTAGGAATTTATGCAATGAATAGTAAAAAGGAGGATTTTTCTTTGACAGATTAAGCAAGAAAATTATAGAACTGGAATATGAGTATATATGTAAATTAGGGAACTTCACTTTTATTATAGATTCAGACCTGGACTATAAAGCTAGTAAATTAATTAAACTACCAAAGAAAACATCCCCAAATTCATTTCTTAAAATGAAGGAGGAATTGGTTATTCAAGATATGTGAAAAGAGTCTCATTTAAAAGAAAAACAATATACATTTTATTCAAACAGACATAAGTCATGGTCATGGATAGATATGATTTGGATGACAGAGGATCTAAAAAATAATATACAAGATATAGAAATAGAAGCAAGCACATGGGCTGATCATAATCCACTAAGACTCAAGTTGAAAGGACAAAAGAAAAAATTGAGGTGGACATTAAACCAAACAATTTTAAAAGATACAGAATTTTTGCAACTGTTGGAAACAGACAATTGGAATTTTTCTTTAAAGAGAATAGAGTGGAAAAACTTCCATTCAAAATGTGTGGTACACTGCAAAAGCATATATTAAAGGACTGGCCATAACATACATAGGGAAAAAGAATAAAAGGAAAAGACAAGAGAGAAAGACATTATAGGATGATTATAAGAAATTAGAGACAGAGTCACAAAAAGATCCACAAAAAAATGTAAAAAATCAAATGGAGGTAGTGTAAGGTCCAGCCTCTCCTCCTTCTCCAAGAAAGTAAAAACTCTTGAAATGGTGATATTTCAAAAGGAACCTTTT
>JAEANM010015788.1:0-13503 GCA_017656035.1 Myanophis thanlyinensis
TGCATAAGCATTTCACTGCATATCGTACCATGTATGACTGTGTATGTGACCAATAAATTTGAAATTGAATTGAATATCACTGAAATGGCTTACCTACCATTTATTGAAGACTTTTCTCACTGTGGTTCCTCCTTCATGTGTTAGCCCCTTTGGGAGTAGGACTGAAAGCAGATCCAGGTCATCCTAAAGAAGCGGTCCCCAATCTTTGTGCATTGGCAGCCTGGCTGGGGGGGGAGAAGAAGGCCCACAATTCATGCAAGTTGAGCTGTGCTTGCACACATGCTCTGACCAGCTGTTCGCATGGCCCAATTCCAAATAGGGAATTGTGGGCAGATGGAGGTAAACAAATGGATGGGCCACGCCTCACAAAAAGTTTATGGGTGTTGATTCCAAAATGTGGATTAATCCCATCAACTATAACAAGTACTTCCTAGGACCACCAAGAGGTCTAAGAGGGAACCAAAGTTTTGCAAATTGGCCTTGTCCATTCTAGATGAGTTCAAATCACCAGAACCAAATGGATTACATTCTAGAGTTCTGAAGGAGCTGACAGACATGACCTCAGAACCACTGATCCATATCTTTCAAAAATCCTAGACCATCAAAGAACTGGGAAAGAGTTGATGTGATTCCCATCTTCAACAAAGGAAAAAAATTAATCCAGGAAACTACAGACCAACCAGCCTTACATCAATGCCTGCAAAGATCCTGTAAAAGATAAACAAGCAATGGATCTGCGAACACCTAGAAAAGAGAAAAGGTATTACTGGAAGCCAACATGGTTTTGTTAAACAGATCATGCCAGACAAACCTTGTTGCATCCTTTGACAAAGTGACTAAATTAGTGGACCCATGAAACAATGATATAGTATACTAGGACTTCAATAAGGCATATGGCAAAGTAGACCACAACTTACTTTTTGATAAGATAAAAAAAAATGTGGAATAGACAGTATCACCACCAGATGGTGGTTGGACTAGAAGACCTCCAAGGGCCCTCCCAGCTTTGTTATTCTGTATTCTGTAATTCTCAAGTACTCAATAAAAGGGCAGTATTGGAGATAAAGGTATGAATAACCATCACAAAGTCCAACTTGTACAAAAAGGCTCACAGTTTCCTCATAAATTGTACTTGTTCAAACAAGCTCCTTGCCATAGTCATCATTTGAAAGTCTAGCGACAGGCCGTGGGCTCAAGGAACACTTCCTCTTTCTGTGTCCAATCCTTGAATCCAGACATTCTTTGTCTAGATATTTCGGTTTGTTCTCCTTTTATCTAGTTTGTGCATTGTTCAAGGGTGCTATTTACTTCCAAGATATTAGGTTGTGCTTCATTTCAGTGCTTCAGCAGCAACTGCATGTAAATGTTTAAAAGCATAGGCAGCAAGATAAGAGCCTGGGAGATGCCAAGAATCAATGATCTAGGAGTCAAGCCTTGATCCCCCAGTGCTAAAAGCTGTGTGCATCTTGAAAGGAAAGATTGGAACATCCTAATGTACAAAACCCAACTCACCATAAAACCCATCTCCACCAGACAGCCCAGTACAATGCATGGTTGATGGCCCTGAAAGCCCAGGGAGATTCACAACAATAAAGGAGAATACTTGTAGCTCAGGGTTGAAATGGTGGGCCCTTGGTACTGAGCTTAGTTGTTTTCTTGCAGACATTTCTAGCTAACACTGACGATGTTACCTAGTTTGGGTTAATGAAACATCCACAAGAAAACAACCAAACTCAGAGAGCACCAAAGTTGCACATCTCTCCTTGAAGTTTCCAGCCTAGATCCTCTTCCAAGGTCACCCAAGCCTCCTGGACCAAACCCACATTTTGAGAAATGGGTCAGATCATCAATTTCAACCAGATGCACCTGGGGGTTGCAAAGCCTTATCAGTCAGCCAGACCAGGAATTTAAGATTAGAGACCAGTAAATAATTAACAAAGATTTTTCAAAGCTGTTGAGACAATATGTCTCCCATCCCTCACACTGAGGGGGTGTCCATCTCTTGGTATTCGGGGCTAAAATAAAAAAAGGAAAGGGAGCATTTTGCGGGGAAGATGGCAAAAAGAGTCCACACACACCCATCTTTCCCCTTCCACTCGGACTCCTGTATTTGGCATTTTTTCCCCTCAAGAGGAAGATAAGCCACTGCTGCTAGTTCTCTCTAATTTGCGCTCCCTCAGAAGCAAAGTTTTTTCCACAGCGCCGGGGTCTCTTCGCGCCTTTCCAGTCTCGGGCGCGCGCCCACAACCTCCGCCACCCGCGCGACACACAGCACCCTCGGTGCCCGCTGTTTCGCTGCCGCTCCCCGGTTGGGCTCGACACCTTTTACGCTCAGGCACCTTCCCCACCTCATCCTTTTGGCGCTGCCTCTTTCTCCTCCCCGGCAGCCGGAGAAGGAAAGGAGCAAAGAGGGCGCGGGCGCGGCTGCCCCTCCTCTAGCTCCTTCGGTAACTTTTCAGCTGCCTTGAACTTCTCGGAGGAGCCGCTGCTGCCGCCGCCGCCGGGAGCGGCCATCGTCATGCGCTTTCTCCAACCGGCTCGGCGCTGTGCATCGTCCTCCTCGGAAGAGCTAACCAGACAAAGGGAGAGCCGGTAAAGATTTGGAGGAACGCTCCTTTCCTGCAATACCAGGTATACAAGGAGGGGCCTGGCGGCTTTTTTCCGGGGTTTCAGCGCGCAGGAAGGGTAAGCGTGTGCCTTTGCGTAGGGAAGAGTTTCTCCAATTCGTTTTTGCACGGGAAGCCCGGCGCGTTGGATTCGGGCGCCCTTTTGGAAAAGAAATGGAGAAATGTAGGGCAAGCGTGGAGTGGGTGAGAAAGCGCTGAGGCTGAAGCAGGTTTCGCAGTTGCCCTCGAAACCTTCAGCGAACCGTCCAGGCAGGATTTTAGGCATGTAGCAGCGGCTGAATCCGAATCACGCGGCGGGGCGCGCTAAAGCAGAGTAGGACGGAGTTAGCAACTTCACTTTGGTTTCTTTTATTTCTCACAACATTTGAGTTGGGTTTCTTTTATTTTCTTTCGATTCTTTGGATTCCATTTTGTGGCTTTGTGATAATCACAGCCCGTCTGGTTTATTGACATTTTCTTCCCTCTGCAAAGTCGGTATTCGAATGAAACGTGTTCTGCAAATCCAGTCGTTGGTGGGTGCCCTACACTTTCGTGGGGTCGAGTTGTCAAGTTAGACGTCTGTGCTTTTCAAAAAGTGATATCCCTACCTCTTATTAACACCAACTGATGTGGGAATTATTTTGATGAACCTTGGAGCTGTATTTCAATCTTCCGTGCTGCTGCAACTGAAACAACTCTAAGAGTTGCACGCTACCGAAGTAAAAAGTCTTCAGTTGAAAAATCAAACAAAGAAAGAGAGATAAGATATGGGCAATGAAATTGTATGATTTCCCTTCCCCCCCCCCAAACCAGGGACTTACTAGGTGCTATTGTCTCAGCCTTCTGACTGTTCTGTGGACGTAAAACTAGTCTGTTTTAAGGATTATTTTGATAAGTACTGAAATAGAGAGAAGTGCTCTCAACATCTGGGATGAAGCACAAAGCAATACTAAGTTTTATTTTAAAAAAGCCGATTGACTGTTTAGAATATTCTGTTTATTACTTTATTCTATACCTTTGCGGTGTTGTGCAAGTTCTAACTCTTAAGAATATCCAAGATGAGTCAGAGTATAGAGTTGGTTCAGTTGGTACAGTGAAATCAGTGGATTTAATCTGCTGGCTTTAATGGAGCACAATCAAATTGTCTATTTCTATTTTGAGAAAGACTATACCTTTCCAAAACATACATACCTCCATGTGGATAGCTTCATGACAGTTTGCAACTGAATGCAGTGGATGACTTCTGTAGTAAGAAATGGATTTAATTTTTGAAACCAGGATAGAGATGAATGTTTTACCAAAAACATATAAGCAGGTTGGAGTGATCCTCCCCAGGCTTCTCTATCCTATTTATGGGCTTTATGTCATTAAGAAATTGCAGCTAACATTCCATTGGAATTTAGAACTTAAAATGAAATCATGCCAGAATATTCAAACAAATGAGTAATTCTGCCATTACATGTGTTTGAACGAGACTGTAAAATATTTCTATCAGCCTGACTGCTTATTGCTGTCATCGACAAATTGACAGCTGTGATAAGTGTTGACCAGATACCTCAGTGGAGCCAGGGCCTCCCAGTTGTTGTCTTTCCATACAGGTATGATGTGTGTGCACATGTGTATGTCCATACCTTATTAATAAATATGCATGTGTGTGAATAGATATACCACATTCTTGATAGAGCTTAGAGGATTGACTGCTTTAGATAACAATCTCTAAGTAAACTGAAATCATGACTGGTCTGCATTTTGTTTCTTCTGGGACAAATGAGAGAAAGATAGAAGGTGAGTGAGGGAGAGGTAGGAAATATGCAGACATTGACATCACAAAGGTAACACAAGCAGTAGCAGTTATCAGAGAATTAACCTTCTTGGGGATTTTAGAGCAGACTAATGACATAGATCAGCTGCTCAGTGGCATCTACTTCTTGGAATAATGTGACATTTCAAATTAAAACGATGGAATTCTAAACTTTCCTTGAAAGAGCCACAAAGTGGAGTATCAGGAGTTTGGAGGAGCATGAATTGGACAGGCAGTAATTTCTGATACTTCTACTATCGGGTACAACTTTATGTTACAAATTAGCCAATTGTTGTCTGAGCAGAATGTAATGGCACTGGATCTGATACAGCCAGTGTTTTATCTGTTAAGATGATAGTACCATACATATAAGTAGTGTTCATTTACTTCATTCATGCTTCCTTGGATGCAGAATACAGCTGTGTTTACATGCAGTTTAACTGGAGAATTCTGGTGCCATTACTACTGGTTTAGTTCTTCCTGTCAGCAGGAGTGGCTTAACTAACCAGGAATTAAAAGTTTAATGTTGCATCCAAACTTTTTTGTGAGTGGCTACTCTTAAAGACTGCAAGCCAAAATTTTCATGGTTTTTTTGTGGGGGGAGGGGTTGCAATCCAAACTTCTTGCAGTGGCAGCAAGTCAAAGCTCCACTTTGGATGTGTACAGTAAAGTCTTAACTTGTGGTTTATTAAACCATTCTTTTTTGTAAGATGAACCAAACAAGAATGTACCAGGATGCAACCCCTACCCACACAGAATTCAGTGTCTTTGTGTGCATAGTGAAAAATGCACATGTCATTTTTCCCCTGAGTATATTGTAATTAATTCAGTATTATGAATATTCTTTTAACCATTTAATTATTGGCCTTATATTTTCAATACTTTACTTTCACATGAGCTTTAATGTAGAATATTTAGTCTTAAAAATAATTATTTCAATAATTTAAATGGAAAGAGTAAGTTCAAAAGTCCTGCCCAAGGCTTTCCTGGAAGTTTCACAGATGAGCAGGTTTTGGAAACTTTTTTTTAACATCATACAAATTCAGTTTATGTTAAATGAAAAATGAATGTAGCGTATTAGTTTACTATTTTCATTACTTGATGTTAAGGGACTGATACTCTTGTTCTGTTAATAATTTTTTGTAGACGACCATTGGAAGTGTTAAGCAAGTAAATAAACATGAAGAAAGGGAGAGGAAACAAAAAAATAATAATTTAAGCACACCTGGAATGCAGCATCAACTGCAGGCAACAAATGCATTTTGCATTATGATGTAGAGAAACAACTGGCTTCAATACATATAGTATAGGATAGTTCATGCTGATTCTTAGCTGAAAAACATAGTCTTTTTTCCCCTACCCCTCATTAATTGTGTCTGTAACAGCAAGTGAATACAGGCACAAATGTTTCACACATATCAACAGGCACATTTTAATCTTCAGAAATGCATGGAGATAATAGGATTAAAAGTAAAAGACTTTTCTTGAAACCTGGGTACCATTGTGTTATTAGAATAAATCCAATTTTGCTGAACAGACAGGATTTTTCCCTCTCCCCCTTTTTTTGTGGTTTTTCTGGAGAGGTGGAGTAGAAAAATCATGCACTAGAGACATTTTCTTTTCCTGGTTCTTCAAGGTGCAATAGAACCCTTTTAAACACATGGAAGAACCATTTTTTTAAAAAAATGCAGAAATCAAGTATAGACAGAAACAGTGAGATAAAATTTTCTGTGCCTCCCATTTTGTAGTACAATAGTAATAACTTTTCCTTTGGACATCCCTCACAAAAAGTGCATTCCTACAAATCATTATTGGTGGCTTTTAAGAATAGTTACTCCACCCTAAATTTCATCACTCCACATCTATATGTAATAGTTAATGGAGCACAGAAAAAACAATGTATCATGTGTATATGAAAATTGACACATTTTCTATAAAGGTTAGCCATATTTCCTAGTACTTATTCATACATAATCTACATTTTACTCTCTACTTATCTGTGAGTTATAAGTAACATCAAGCTTCCAGCCATTGAGTACTTGAGACCATATATTTATATTTCTAGTGTTGAATGACTTATCTCTTAACAAGAATACCGCAAAGAGTGCATTTTGTGGTGATTCAGTCAATTTCCATGTAATAGAAATAATTCAAAAGAATATAGATGTCAGAAAATATTAACCCTTGACCCAAACTCATATTAATATGTAACTACGTTCCCCAAGAAGGATAATAAATTTAGGACATTGGAAAAACATATGGTTTAAAGAAACTTTTAATATTTTGCATGCAGAGAATATTATTCCTAAATAGCAACATCCAGGTGAAAAATTAAAAAGAAAAGAAACCTAATAATAGAGGGAGGTCTATTTATTTATTTATAACCCGCCTTTATTATTTTTACAAATAACTCAAGGTAGAAAACATATTCAACATATATTTCCTTCTCCTATTTTCTCCATAATAATAACCCTATGAGGTGAGCTGGGCTGACAGAGAGACTGGTCCAAAGTCACCCTTTCACAGTGAAGGTGGGCCTAGAACTCACAGTCTCCTGGTTTCTAATCTAGTGCCTTAATCACTAAATTAGTTTTAACTGGCTCTCTATGCTACATTTACACAAATTTGGGGACAATGACATGTGCTCAAATGGGATAAATACATTACACTCCAATTCTTACATGTTTCGATCAATCAATCAGTAAGGTCTTGCTGTTTTATTACATCTTCTTTTTCCTTCAATAGCAAACTCACAACAGTTTAATGACCATAATGTAAGAAGTTAGGTATTTTAATTGTTTTTATTTCTATGCTGTTCTTTAAGCTCAAGTTTTCAATGGATGGTTTTCCATGGATAGATGAAAATCAGTCAAAATTATAAAATAAAAATACATACTCAAATATGATTATTAAACACAATAAATGCAATAATTAGCATGCATAATTTTAACAGAATAGTAAGTCAGTGAGGACTAACAGAAGTAATTCCCAAATTCATTTTTTTTTCCTTGGTGGCTTTGAAGTTCTGGACCTTGTAACATTTTCTGCCAAGGACTAAACCCATCAAGAATGTTTTAACCATAAATCTTGCTTCCAGAGTGAACAAGAACTGTTTGTAAGGACATGTCTCCTCCAGTTGAGGAAGCATCCTTCCCCATGCCTTCGGGTCCTGCTTTCCCTATCTTTTATATGGTTTGGTTGTCAGACAACTTTCTAGATCAGGGGTGTACTTAGATCTGGCCCACGGGGCTGCCCTGGAAACAGACTGACCTGTGGGGCTTCTGCCAGCAAAATCGGGCTCCCAAGTTCTGTTTTTGGCTGCCACGGGCTCCTGCAACTCTCTGCCAGTAAAACAGAGCTTAGAAGCCTGTTTTCTCCAGCAGAACACTTGAGCCACCAGGGGCATCCCTGACAGGAATAACATCGAGCTGGCCATGTCCACCCTGGCCATGCCTACCCTAGCCCCCCAAGGTCAAACACAACCCTGATGTAGTCCTCAATGAAATAGAGTTTGACACCCTGTTCTAGATATATCCTACTTGTTTTTTAAAGATTGCTTTTAATCCATGCAGATGTGTTCATAGACAATACAAGCCTATGAAATCCTTGTCAATGTCACTTACATATCCTATGATCCATTGCTATCCTGCCTTTGAAAGAGAAAACAATAGAACTTGATGGATTTGAAATAACAATCCTTCTCCATGCCATAATGCCTACATGTTTGTGTCTTTTGATCCAAAAGTCCCTGGAGACAAAAATTAGGAGAGCAGAGTCAAGGATTTATTGACAAAATTATTAATGAGAGGGAATTCTGTAATCAAATTTCAAAGTTTTCCCATTGTTTTTCAAGGACACTAAATTTGCTAACAAGTGATAACATCTTAGGCTACATGAAAGATGAAGACAGTTAAGATATAATTCTTTTTGCTGCAAAGAACTCACATCCTATGCCTTTGAAAACTACTAAGAAGTAATAAAGACAAAGTAAATTCAGTACACCTTTGTCAGTAAAAAGAACGTATACATACTGTCATTTGTGATATTTAATTAATTGATATTAATTTAATAAATTAATCAATTATAGTAAGCTTTTCCTGCTTTTTAAAAAAAACCTGACCTAACATTGCTCATATATATTTAATTCTACACCTAGTGACTCAAAGTAGAGCAAGCAATGAGGGCCACAGTTCAACCTACCAAACTTTCAGAAAGCTACAGGGCAATGGTGGTAAACCTATGGAATGTGTGCCAGAGGTGACACTCAGAGCCCTCTCTGTGGGCATGCACGCCATCGCCCCAGTTCAGTTCCACCTCATTTCTCCGTTGCATTTCTCACTGTCATTTGCAGAGAAATAGAAGTTTCCCTGCAAACAACAAAACAGAAGCTCACAAAAGAAAAAGATCTCCCTCTTGCAGAGCTGCCGGTATCATGATGCCCCACCTCCCACCAGCCAGCTGATTTTCATGTTTCTGGCACGTGTGCACCTTGCGGATTGGACACTTCAGGTCTAAAATGTTAGCCATCACTGCTATAGGGGGTAATCCAGTCGTGTCTCTGGAGGGGTAGGATGTCTGTCTGCCCATGAGGATTTCAGAGTAGGAATGGGAATAGGAGGCTTGTTAGAGGCAAAACAATACAATTCCAATCTTTGATATCTTAAATATCAAAAGAGTTGAAATTTGTGAGGAAATAAGGGTTTAAAGAAAGAGCATTTTACTATTCACCCACTTTATTATCAGATTTTGTAAGCATAACTTAAGGATCCTTGGCAATTGTGTGTTGCCCATCCATTTTAGACCAGTAGATATGTAAGTTGATATGTAGCTGAAATGCTTTCTGCTCCATAGAATTAAAATGAGACATGTATATACTAGAGTCACGATTGACTGACTCGTGTAGCTAATTAGGTAATTGCTAAAAGTTTTTGCTTTTTTTCTTGAACCTCAGAATCTTAATTGCTTCACAACTAATAAAATGGAGAAAGAAAACTTGAATTTAGCAAAAGAAATGGAAGAAGACTAGAATTACACCCAGTTTTTTTGATGGTGTATGAAGAGGACACTATGTAGCATTACCTAAAAAAATGGGGGAGAAAGAGAGTAGCACAGTTGATCAAGTCAAACCAATTGATCAAGTCCAACTAGTTAAATATTTATAAAATCCATTCATCTATATGTGATTAGGCAGTGTTTTTTGGTGTAGCAGTTAAGGCATCAGGCTAGAAACTAAGAAACTGAGTTCTAGTCCCATCTTAGGCACAAGGCCAATTGGATTACTTGGGCCAGTCACCCCCTCTCACCCCTAGGAAGGAGACAATGACAAACCATTTGCAAAAAAAAAAAAAAAGCTAAAGAAAACTGCAGGGATTAGGCAGTTGCCAGGAGTCAACATAAAAACCAATCAAATCTTTATTATAGCCATAGACCAGCATAAGGAGGGTAGAGTAGAATTAATTTAAAAGCATAAAAGATGCTAAAAATTGTGAAATGCTAGAATATATTAAAACAGAAAATATTAAGATAATCTAAAAGAAAGGGTAGGCATTAGATGGGCACAATAAATGGTTAGTTTGTGGAAGACTATATAAAATTATAAAGCCCCCTAATATGTTGAACTAGGTGCTAATTTAGCTTAGTTTGTGGCAAAGGTCATCATTCAATGAATTTTGAGCACTACTACACAACTTTGTATGTTGTAACAGAGTTGGTATCTAAAAAGCAACAGGGAGCTAAGAATAGTCCAGTTCATGCAGCAATGGCGAGACAAGGCTAGTACAAAGGTCTGTGTAGTACAAAGGAACTGGAGACGTACACACTCCTGTTTTTCTGTGTCTGAAATCACAGGGACATTGACTCTCTAGGTAAGACTCAGACTCCTACATCGGTCTTCAAAGATAGTTGAGGGAAGGCTCTCTGGTATTTGGGGATTTTGAGTTTAGTTAGGTATGCCACAGTCACTCTGTCAGATTCACTGGCAATGAAATTGGTGGTCCTGGTTAGATCCAGTTGGCACCCTCTGTCTATTACATGCTGTTTAATAAATGTTTGGGCTGATAGTATCCCATGCTAAATAGAAGACCTGAAGAGCAGTGGCCTCCAATCTTTGGGTCACCAGGGACTGATTCCATGGAGAAAAGTTTTCCCGCAAACCAGAGAGGGTGTGGTTTTGCATGCTGCCTGCGTCCTACAGATAGAGATCTTCTTATTTGTGTGGCCAGGTTGCTGGCATGCCCACAGCCCTGTGCCAGCCCACAGAATAGGGGTTGGGGACTTCTGTTGTAGCAAACCCCCATTATGAGACTTAAGTTGCTATTGCCTGTTTCAATGTGGATTCTCCTATTTGTTCATTAAATGAATGGTTTGTTTTTTCACTTGGAAATTACTGAAGTGGGCATAAATCGATCAATAAAGTAAGACATTTACATGTTTATAATAGTGTCATTGCTTTTGCTTTTTTTAAAATGGGAATTTTTATAGAAAGCATCGATTTATCTGAAGTATCCTAGGAAAAAAGAGTCAGAATTTTTATAAAAACAGAGTTAGAAATTGTTTCATCAGTGGGTATTTTGCCTATTCTGAGATTGTCTGATGTTTAGCAAAAAGTGTTATTTTAAAATTTAAAGAAGTAGCTCATTGGTAAAGCAGTGCTTTACATGTGTAATGTCTTGTGCTTGTTCTGGAATTTCTGGATAAAAGGTTCAAGTAGCAGAAGGCAGGAAACTTTTGAGAGATGTTGCCAATCGAAGTAGCCAATACTGAGCTTTCTCTCTTCCAGGTAGTATCTCTTATGTGTATCACTTTATTTTTCCAGGTTAAAACCTAATATAAAGTTCAAAATGCACCTTAAATCTAATCTAAAACTGATCTCCATGAAACTTTCATTTTGGAAAAAAAATCATTTATACAACTCATTTTTTTCACCTTTCACTCTGTGTCTTAGTCTGGCAGTTTGCTATTTATTGGCTTTGTTTTTCATCAGATGGAAAATTAGAAGACTATATTTGTAGGCCATGTTTGAAATACGAAGTCCTTGGTGCTCTCTGATCTTGGTTGTATGCTTGCAGATAAAGGTTTCATTTCCCAACTATGTAATATCTTCAGTGCTAGAGGGGAAAAGGGGTTTATTTTCTGTTTACATATAGTAGCTTGCCCAGCCAGTGTTCTGAGGGTGTTGTTTTCTCCTTTTAGTTACTTGAGTAGGTTGTTCCTTAATTAGGGTATTGTTTACTGCTTTATTATTTGTCTGATGTTAACCTGGTGTTAGTCACTACTTATTTGGATGTTGATTGTTGGTGAGATGGTGTATTTTTAGATTTTTTACTGTCTCTTAAATAGTGTGTTTGTCTCTGTGTACCTGTTGATGACTGATTTGTCTGAGTGCCAAGCTTCTAGGACAGTGGTTGGGAACCTTTTACTTACCAAGTGCCGAAAAGTACGAACTTTGCATGTGGCTCCTCCACGTGCGCTGCACGTGCAACTGCATCATCTGTGCATGCATGCAGCTTTTTCATGTGCAATGCATGCACGCTGCACACAGGGACTCACACATACATGAGCAATCACATGTGCATATGCAGGAGAGCTCTGAGGACCAGCTGGATTTCCTGCTGCAATTGCACGCATGCACAGCAGAGGCCCGAAGACCAGCTGGGTCTCTGCAATGATGCAGGCATGCATCTGCAATTGCATGTGCATGCTCAGCTGGCGGTAAGTTGGCTGACAGCTTGTGTGCCCAGCAAGATGGCTCTGCGTGCCACCTGTGGCACTCGTGCCATAGGTTCGCCATCACGGTTTTAAGAATTCCCTAGTGCTTTTTGGATTTAACTTGGTCTAGGATGCTCACAGTTTCCCAATTGAAGCTATGGTTGAGTCTATCCATACATTGTGAAACTAAAGATTTTCATTGTTTCTTCTGACTGCTGTCGTAGTTGGTGGTCATGGATGTGCTCTGCTAGCCTTCTACCTATCTGTCCTACATAGTGGTTATTACAGTCCTGACACTGTGTGTTATAGGTGATTCCTGTATTTTCTTTTGGGGCTACTGGGTCTATTAGTTTACTTAAGATGTTGTAGGGGATTTAATTGGTTTGTATGCTGCAGTGATGCTATGTGTTTGTAAGTCTGTTGGTTGTTTCCGAGATGCTTTTGATGTATGTTTAGATATATGTTTAGATGTTATCCTTTCCATATTGTGTTGATTGTGCTGTAGTGGGTTGAATATTCAGATACTTTTTGATGAAATTCTATGGGTATCTATTTTGTTGGAAGCTGTTGTGTAGATGGTCTGCTTCTTTCTTCTAGTGTTCTGGGTTGCCAGATGTGTATGTCCTCATCTGAATAGTGCTCACACAGCTCCTCTTGTGAGAGGAGATTGGGTTGTTATTTTGGTAGTGGAGAATTTAATTAATGGTGGTGGTATGTATTTCTAATTTGCTACCATTTCCTCTTCTGAAAAGTATTCAGGAAGGGTAGTGTATTGTTATTTTCTTCTTCTGTTATGAATTTTATTCATTTGAAGATGTTGCTGACTATTTCATGTATCTGTTCAACCAAAAAAGCCATTACTTCTTAATTATGACACAAAGATGTCATCTACATATGGCTTCCTTACTTTTAATTGTACATGAATGCTGTGTTTTCCAGATACTGCATTATAATCTCTGCTATGAGTGGTGAACCCATGGGTGCTCTCTGGTAGTTTTCCATCAAACTGAAGGAAGATAGTAAGGCGGGGGTTGATGAAATCCATGATTTGGTGTATTTTCAATGTTTGCGTATTTAATTAGGTCAGGTATGTTTTGTAGTATTGCTGCCATGGATTCTTGTGCTTTAATGACTGTATATAATCACAGATAAGCCCATCTTCAGATAAGACAACAGTAAAAATTTCAACCAAAATACGAGGGCTATCCACAAAATAGATTACGTTTTGCGATAGAAAAAAAAACGAAGTGTAGGAAAAAATTTTATTATATACATTTGAAAGTGACACTTAAGTACTACATTTCAACATATCCACTGAACAAATTGAGGCACTTATAACATAGCGGTGAACAAGCTTTGTAATTCCATTGTCATAAAATTCAGCCGCCT
>JAEANM010015789.1:0-13502 GCA_017656035.1 Myanophis thanlyinensis
TTGATTGACACCTAGCATCGTGAGTTTTACTCGCGTCTAGAAATAAACGGGACCCCTCGCGGTCATCCAAACGGACCACGTTTCTTGTGTTTTACTTAACCGATTTGGACCGGGTTTTCGGCTATAACACAAACTATTTCTAGAAAATGTTGCCAAGAAAACTGCATGAAGCTGTTCAGGAGTGAAGAGTTACTGGAAGGCATTGAAAAAAACAAACAAACAAAATATCAACCAACTAGCAACAAAATGCCATATACTTCTTACATCTTTTTAGCAGATCCACATAGTGCTTTGTTATGTTCCCTCTTGTCCCAAAGCTGGCAATAAAATATGCTGTACTAAATTTTGCTGTTTTCCCCCAGCACATCCTTATGCATGCCAGAAAAGATTTGTACTGTCCATACAATTTTAATGTGCATAACATTTTAAGACCTTCAACTAGAGACTGAAATTCCAGACCTACTCAACTTCCTCCAATTTTGAAAACAGTCCTTCAGTTAGCATGCACAACATTTAATGCATTGATATGTCTTTTCTTTTCTATTACCCATCATAATATTGACTGATTAACTGTTGTCACAATCATCAATCAGCTGACAGTTTAACATTAGACCTATTGATTAGATCTATTTTGCATTACTTCTATCTAGCGATCATCTGGATTTGTGCATCTGAGATGCTGCCACTGAATAACTATTATTGGTAAACTGGAGATTGAGAAAGGGGTTTTATTTTGGGCTTGGTGCGGGTCTTATAAACTATCCATTTAATTGTGGATGTTGTGTGGAACCCTGACACCAGTCTTTTTTAATAAAGAAAAAAGTATCTGTAAGTGCTAGTGCTCCAGTCTCTGCTGTAGCCAAGCCAGTGTTATGGAATAGATGCCATGTCCAGGTAGAATGTCATTTTCCCACAACAGATCAACTACAACTTTCATTGTCATCTCAAACCTGGGAGAAGAGATAAAATACCCTATCAGAACGTAATATTTAAAGCTGGCTTTAGACCACCTCATCTCTGAGATGACCATGAAATATCAACACCGGCATTATAACATAACCTCTGGAAAATTAGGTATCTTTTGGCCATGCAATGGAACCGTACAATTCTGGCTTTCATTTGAATAAATAAAAATAATTCCCATTTCATTCCAATGCTAGGACAGAATTTGAATTTTTAAGGAAGATTCCAGACTATAATGAGTGATGTGTCTTTCATCTTTGATAGGCATCACTAATAGCATATGTATTCATAATAGAAGTTTAACTAATTTTAAGGAAGTATGGTTCCTCTACAAATATCACATAGCATGGCAAACATTAAATGTTAAAATATTAAAACTTACATTCTCATTGGTAAGGCTAATCTACAAATACTGTAAATCAGCAAATTTGTACAAAGGTATTTTTTTTCTCTTTTTGGGTAGTTAGTTGTTAAATTTGCTATGTTTATCTATGTTTTCCTACTCATTAACATGTAAAAAATGAGTAAAAAGAATGTAGAGTTTAACGTTAAATAAACTGCTGAAGAACAAAACATTTATTATGTAACAAATACTTTGATGCAGTTTTCAGTATTATTATAATAGAATATAACAGGCCAATGAACTTGTTTTATTCTATTATAACTATAGCTATTATAACTATAACTATAAACAAGTTTTGCAGAATAACCTGCATAAATGTCAGGCAAAAACTTTATCTGCTTTCAACTTGATGAACTTGATGATTATCTGATCATTCAACTTGATGAAGCAGAATGCACTTTCATAATTTGTTTCAAAGGATCCTTGATTCTCATAAGTGGAATCAGGTATTCTCGCACCTAGTTGCAAGATAGCCAAGATACTTTCATGAATAGTCTCTCTTGCACTGTGCACTCTTCTTTATAGTTATCTGAAGCTTCTCTACTTTCCACAGTTTATTAAATTGTAAAATAAAGACTTCCTCAGAGAAGCTTTCCTACTGGGCTTTTTCAAACTGAGAAGTAAAACTTCAGAGAAACAGAAAGATAAGTTCCAGACAGTAATTCCATCAGTGCTCCTATAGTACCTCAAGTAATGGTTGAGAAAACTGATAGACATTCTCAAACAACAATGATATGGTAAAAAAACTGAAGCCTTTGCTGCAAGGCTTGAAATTCTTTCAGCAATCACAATACAAATGGGCACAACATTTGTGACAACAGTAAAATATAGTTTACAGCAGTTTCTTTGGAGTACTAACCCAAAGCAGCCGTCAAAATCATTATAAAGAGATGAGAATGTATCAAGTGGTGGGATGCAACTGGTTTTACTATTGCTTTGGTGCATGCACGCTTTGTGCGTGCCATCCGCACTGCCATGTGACTTCAAAAATACAGCAGTTAGGCTTACCAGAGACAGCCCCAGTGAGTAGGAAGGCTGTGGAGGCACAGAAAATAGCTTGTCACATGATTCAGGTAAGCAACAAAGAAAAAAAGAAGCGCATATAGGACAGAATAGGGTGGGGCAGGTGGGCGGGCCAAATGCTTATTGCCACTACTGGTTTACTATAGTCAGTGCATCCAGGCTGAATGCACCATTGAATGTATCACACAAGAAGACATTAAAAGATATCACATGATGCCTCTTTTAAAACATATACAATTATAAGATCCCTTCAAGAGTATCTCAAGGATGCTTTTCAAAGTGTAACTGGACTGTCTTTGTGTTTTTCCTTGAAGATGTTTCACTTCTTGTTCAAGAAGCTTCTTCAGTTCTGGCTGAATAATGGAGAATAAAAGAAAGGATTTATATTCTTAGCACTCTGAAAGCTGATCATCAGCTCTCTAGAGTTGTAGTAGCCACTTGAGGTCTTATCTGTACACTCAAGAGTCACCTGAATCAGATTGCAAATATCTATGAAACCTTCTTTGAAAAACACCTTTGGGACATCCATGACCTGGATTATTGAGAATATCCATAGACATTCTTTAAAAAACAAGAAAGAAAGGTCCAAATCTTACCTTTTTGGGGAAAAAATATAACAAAGTCCAGTCTTATCAACTGGGAAGGCAAAAATATCAAACATTTTCTATACCAGTAAACCTTCAAGAATGATAATCAGCTTCCTACAGTCAAATTATGCAAAGCCACTGTTGAGTCTAATCCCTTGCAGACTCTTCACTAAGACCAATTCCTTCTAGTCAGCTTTAAGGGAAAATGTTTTAATTTTCTTGCCCAATGAAATGCAAAGTTTAAAATAAAACTTGATAAAAATTCTAAGCTTTTAGTTTAGCATATGAGACTTTTTAGGGCAATATAGTGGAGTATATGGATGGATGATGGATGAATGGATAGATCTATTTGGGAAATGGAATGAGCAAGAAGATAAAAAGGTTAGAATTTAATTGGTTCAAATTTTCTAGTATAATGTACAGGTAATACAATCAGTTTCTATGTCTGACAGTGATCAATGAATCTTCCTTATACAATAGGGTCTAAGAATGTTATGCCACATTTGGAGATGGCTGGTGGCTTAAGTGAACTCCTTCCATCTTTTAGCCTTATTAACTTTTTAGGTCCTTTATTGGTAACATTTTAGCCTTGTTGACTTTGATTTTTTTATATTTAACTTGTAAATTTTAACTTTGTTTTTGACTCTCTTTTTAACTATGCTGTTTACTCATATTTTTATATTATTGTATGATGTTCTTAAATTATCTAGGCCATAAAGTGAGATGGGTGTTTAGAAATTTGATAAATACTTTAATATATTCTGTCTAATATTAATCCTATATATTTTTCAATGTGTTTTTCAGTGAAATTTCCCATAATTCTTATTTACGGAATTGTATCCTTAAAAACAGTAAATTAAAAACATAAACAACCATAATGTGTTAAATATTTCTTATGAATCAGACTTACATTTCACAAGGAGTCGGGTAGTATATAATTTTAATAAAATATTAATAATTTCTTAACATACAGATTATTCTCAAATGAGGGAAATTAAATATCACTACTTGTATAGCTATTTCATTCCATAACAATAATTTTAGACATCTGCTTTAGGCTTAGATGTTTAACATACCTACTTGAAAGAGCAGCCCATTGGGACCTGAATTGCAGATTGTCCTATTTCCTCCAAGGCTCTAATGCATACATTGTAAGCAGAGCTGCTAAATTTATAGTTAAGGCAATTAACTATAAGAACCCATTATAGTGAACTGACTGGGGTTTCCTGTAATGGCAATATATTTATCTGAATGCTGATTCTTTGTATTTACCATATCTGTATTACATCACTGAATTAATAAATTCAAAATTAATCTGGAATTAGATCTTATATTTATTGGTATTCTTTTCCTAACTTAGCCCATGGTGTCGCTAGCATTGGCCAATAGAGATAGCAATGCCAACGCTAGCGACACCATGGGCTACAGCCAGGAAAAGAATACCAATGCCCACCATCTCTGAACACAAAGTAAGGAGACAATTCAAGAGAGTGAACATCAGGAAAGCAGCAGGACCAGACGGCATCTCAGGTCGTATCCTAAGATCCTGTGCAGACCAGCTAGCACCTCTGTTCACGGATATATTCAACCTCTCCTTACTCCAATCAAGAATCCCCACATGTCTCTAGATATGTATACATATTAAGATAAATAAAATGATGAATTAGAATATAATTATAAAAGAAGACTATGGAAGAATGGCACAAAAATATTGTTTTTTGTAACCAACTGATACACTGTAAGTATAGAACTGGATGACTCTTTTTTAGTTTTATATGTTTTTATGTTGTGTATGTCTTTTGTATGTTTGTTTTAAAAATTAAAAAAAAAATACTAAAAAAATTAAAAATAAAATAAAATAATCCCCACATGTCTCAAAGAGTCCACCATTGTCCCAGTCCCTCAATGATTACCGCCCTGTAGTCCTGACCCCAATAGTGATGAAATGCTTTGAATGACTGGTCAGAGACCTCATCACTTCCTCACTACCGGACCCACTGGACCCACTACAGTTTGTCTACCATCGAAACTGCTCAACTAATGATGCCATCTCTCACCTTCTCCACACATCACTTACCCATCTGGACACCAGAAAAGGGAACTATGTCAAAATGCTCTTTATGGACTACAGCTCTGCATTCAACACAATAATTCCCTCCACACTCACCATCAAGTTGGAACACCTGGAACTCAGTCCATCCCTATGTCAGTGGATTTCCAACTTCCTGACTGGGAGACCACAAGCTGTAAGGATGGGTGAACAAGTCTCAACCTCACTCACCCTCAACACCAGAGCATCCTAGGGCTGCATTCTGAGCCCCCTGCTGTACTCCCTATACACATATGACTGCGCAGCCATTACTAACTCCACCACCATTAAGTTTGCTGATGACACTGTAATGGTGGGCCTGATCTCTGACAACAATGAGACAGCCTACCTAGAAGAAATCACAAACCTGGAGAACTGGTGTCAGAAAAACAACCTCCTTGTTAATATCAGCAAAACAAAGGAATTGATAGTGGACTTCAGTATAAAACAGGAAAGGAAATACCAGACTCCGGTCATCAATGGAAGCCCAGTAGAGAGAGTGGACTGCTTCAAATTCCTCGGTATGCACATCTTGCAGAACCTGACATGGACCTTCCACATTAACACCATGGTAAAAAAGGCCCGACAACATCTCTACCACTTCAGATGCCTGATAGACTTCAGACTTCCCCCCCAAGGTGCTTAGGAACTTCTATTCCTGCAATGTAGAGGGCATCCTGATGTGCAACATCACAACCTGGTTTGGGAATAGCACCATGCAGAACAGACGAACACTACAGAGGGTGGCACGCTCAGCTCAGTAGATCATCCGCACCAAGCTCCCTGAGCTGCATTCCATCTACAACAAACATTGCTGGACTAAAGCTAAGAAGATAGTGAAGGACCCCAGCCACCCCAACAATAGACTCTTTACCACGATGTGGTCAGGAAAGCGTTTTCACTGTCTGAAGGCCAACACAAAGAGACTGAGGAAAAGCTTCTTTCCATAGGCAATATGGCACTAAACCAGGAACCACAAGAATATTCAAGACTATAACAGGAACCACAATTGTATCTCATTCCTACCTTCCCAACTATCCCTAACTTATTTCCTATCCTATCCTTCCATTTTGTCTAGACTTACTCTCTTGCCCTACTATCAATCACAGTTGCAGGCGGTTACATAAGCATTTCACTGCATATCATACCATGTATGACTGGGTATGTGACCAATAAAATTTGAATTTATTTTATTTTTATTTAATTTTTTGATTAGGGTTGTCAGACTAATCAGTTAATAAACTACTACTGCTGATCTTGTAATAATCCTCATCAAGACATTCAGAATTTACATAAAAATAACATATGGTGAGATAAAACCAAAACCCACCATTGCCCCAAATCGTAAAGCTGATTTCTCTGATGAGTAATCACACATATTAAAAGTATAAATGCATAAATGTTCCCAAAGCCTTTGGACACCTTATTTCAGTATTATTCTACATACTTCTTAAATTATTTTAAAGATTGTTTTGGAGACCATATTGAAACATAAAATATGCAATAGCACCATACTTACTTGTGTATTTTCATTTATTTTTACTTTTGTTATGAAGATCTGAAAGTAAATTGTGCATCTTTTTCCATAGTGATTTATGTAGTATATTTATTAAGAAATAGAAAATAGGATGATTCTTTCAGTTAATCTACTACCTGTCATTTCATTTTTTTTTATCACTGTGAAACCATTACAAAAATATAATGTAACAGTAGGATTTTTGTACTTGCAATTGGACATTATATAATTTTGAATTTTCTACAACATTAAATGTAAGAGTGTGGGAAAAAGAAATATATACAACATATTTGTTTAATGCAAACAGATCTAATAAAGATAATTACTTATCAATAAATAAAAATCAAGAACATTAGCATCTTTACAGATAAGGTCTGATAAATTAAAGGCTAACTCACAAAAAGCTTATATCTTTTAATAAAAATGTATGAGTCTAAAAAGTTACTACTACCAAACTTGTCCTGATTTTTCCACTAACACAGCTGTCCTCTTATAACACTGGTAAACAGAATCTTCTAGGAATGTTGGTCTGTTGACACTTCCATTTTATGTAGACTTTGAATATCACTATGTTTTCTTTCTGATCTTTTCTCATTTAAATTGCATCAGACTGGTAAATAAAAGGATTGAAAGCTGTCAGTTAGAAATATCACATTGACTGTTAATGGTTCATGAATAATTGATACAGATTATCTAGGGAAAGCTGCAATTAGCTCAGCTCATTTACATATGAACTAAGTCTCTTTTTATTTTGTTGAGTGTAAGAATTTATTTAACCCTTTCATTTATTTCATCTTTCACATAATATCTGAAAACATTTAGAATAATATAAAGATTCTTCAGACAATTATGTATCTACAATATTTATTCTTGTAATGTTCTTGTATTATATTTCATGGAATACATGCATTTTTCCCTACCCCCTATTTCTAGGACAAAATTATTTTAAAATTATTCTTATTTTACTTAGCTCAAATGTTTTTATTTTCTGGTCCTCAATGTTATTTTTTCCACAATAGCATAATAATAAAGATTATTTCTTGAAAACATGTACAAGGAATAAAAGTCTTTCCTGTTGTAATATTTGTTGCAATCAGGTTTTTAATCTGAAAATGATATTTTTCTGAAATATTTATATACAGCCAAAATTAATTAACTTTATACACTTTGTTCCATTTTACTATGATTCAAATCAATAAACTATCTTATGTCAATGGCTTTGAAAGCTTATTTTCTAATCATATTATAAGACCATATTATTTAAAGAAATTAAAATATTTCTAACATTTAACATGCAATTTTTCCTAGTTCCAATTTTAGGTTTTTTTCGACCAAGGACCATAAAGGTGGTCATTTAAGAAAATACTGTGTATCTTGAATAAGTAAATAGCATTTTACTCAAAAATGTGAAATATAAAAGTTATTAAACAGAATTTTAATGGCTATTAAAATGTAATATTAAAATCAAGATAGATATCGACAAAGTTTAGAAGCAAGAATCACATGGATTTTAGCAAGGTATCTTTAATATTAGTTAGGATAAAAACATAATCTTGAAAACTTTTAGAAGTTCCTAGGTTAACTTAAAGTATGCTATTTGAAGCAGAAACTCTTTGAAATATTTCCTTCCCAGAAAAAGGGAGGATATAAGTTTAACACAGTGGTGGGCTATACATACTTTAACAACCAGTTTGCCTCGCACCACTGGTATAATACACAAATATACTGCCCAAGGCCTCCCACCTACCAGTGATGCTGTCTTTTTTCACACCTGCTAACCTTTACTCTTATTGCTTTTGACAAATCTTCACACATTATTAATATTTTCACACATATTACAGGCAGTATTGTAACACTTGGTTGTGTACATGGTAATAGCACTAGTGTTCTTATTGTTATGAGTGTCATGTAAATAAATCTGCGTACATGTTATCTACACGTCATAAATCCTGAAATCCTGAACTTCTCCTCAGATTCAATTACATTATATAGGAGCATAATGTGTTATGTAATGCTTCACCAAATAGCAACTACTGCATGAGAATTTGTTTGTTTATTCATGTCAGAAGCATCCCAATTAAAATAACACATACTATAAGACATAAAATTTAAAATATAAAATACAAGATTAAAATATGTACAAATGAAACATATCTTGCCCAGAAAATAGCAACATTAATTGTGTTCTATCATGCTGTCATAAGATCCTTAGATGTACAATGATTGGAGAACAAAAAGCAGGTACACTTATGTGTCGTTTTCTACGTGTCACTGCAATCACAAAGAGCAGAAGCATCATTTGTTCAGAGCGTCTTTGGATCTTATGGTACCTGTGCCCAGTCTATTCAATGATTTCCATCCCCCTTAGCTTTTGTCAGATCCAGCTGCCAGCTCCTCTGTTGGTTCCATCCAGTGTTGATTCTTTGTAGCCTTTCATAGATCCACTCTGCTTTCAAATTCTTCAAATTCTTCCATCGATATAAGAAAGCTTTTCCTGGATTTTAATCTCTACTGGGATGCTTGTAGGCTATAGAGAGGGTGTTGTCTAGATATTGATACTTTGAGTCTCTTTCTGTATGCTGTTTCTTCTCTGTGAACAGCAAAAGGGGCAATGCCAGCTAGTTAGTAGATCTTATCTAGAGGGGTAAGTTTAAGGTAGGGGTGTCAAATTCAAGGCCTGGGGGCCAAATCTGGCCAATGGAGTACTTAGATATGGCCCTTGGGACCACCCTAGAAAAAGTGAAGGGCCGGTCCATGGTACCTCTTCCAGTGAAAATGGAACTCGTGAGGGCTGTGGGTGGCTTTTCTGAGCTCTATTTTCACTGGCGGAGCACTTGGGCCAACACAGATGCCCCGATACAAGTAATGTTGAGCTGGCCAACCCACCCTAGCCATGCCCACGCGGCCCTCAATGAAATTGAGTTTGACACCCTTGGTTTAAAGTATCCAGTAATAATTCTGCTGTGTTGATTCAAAACAACATCTATTTTCACAGTATATGTTGATTTATACCAGACTAGGCAGCATATTGTCCTGGTGAGTAGCAAAGAGCTAGAGCTGTTGTCTTAAGGACCATTGGTTTGGCACCTCAGGTAGAGCTCATTAATTTCCGGACATTATTTTGTCTGACCTTCAATTTAATGTTGGTATAGGGCTGCTTATCTGTTAAGGCCCTATCTAGAATGAATATTTAGAGCTGTAGCTTTATATCCACAAATATTTAGAGCTGTAGCAACACTCCAATGTCCCTTCCCATATAATATGCAGCTTTCTAGCAACCTGCTTCTTGAGAAGATGGAAGGCACATACCTGCATTTTTTATGGATTTGGTCCTAACTGGTTATCCCAAAAGTATTGATCCAAGACTTCAGTTAAACATTGTTAAACCTCCTCAAATGTTTTCCTCTGTACAGCCATTTCTGGACAGGGAAAAAAATGAGAAAAGCTGTTAAAAAACAATATGGTTGTAACCTCGGCATTGTTTATCTTGAAAGGTTACCTGCCTCCTAGTTCAGTTATGGCATAAACTGTTAATAAACCATGGTAAAGCTTGAAGATTTTTTTTCCTGCAAGATCTAATATAAGCTATCATAAAGTAATGCACAGTAAAACAATATGGAAATGAGAAAAGTCATAAAGTGGGCCCAATTATATAGATATATTGCAACAATGATTTCTATGGCACACTGCAGACCATACAATAGTAAAACAACAACATGTACTTATATTTAAGAAGCAGTAAAGTCAAAATTAAACATGGCTTTCACCTTACACATCTAGGAGCAAAGTAAGAAAAAAGAATTACTCAATGCAGTAAGATTCCTTCTCAAGTTTCTCAAGTTTATGTTAAAAATCAAATTATGACTGTTAGGTAATATCACTTAGCTGTAAGCTACATTGGGCTTTTTCGGAAAAGGAGGATATAGGTTTAACAAATATATCTTTTAAAACTTTAGGTCCTTGACATATTCAATGTAATAGTTTGCTTAAAACTTTCTTGCAGTCTTGGAATATATTAAAAATGTCACTTTCACTTAGAGATGGGTTTAGTCTCCTTGTTGAGTAAACACACACACACACACATAAACACACACAATAATCTTGGGCTAAAGATAATTCTTGATCCTGTAAATCTGACTCTGCTGGTCCTCAAAGATAATTTTAAGTCATACTGGGTTTTAAGCAGTGGTGGGATGAAACCGGTTTTACTGCCGGTTCGGTGCATGTGTGCACCATCTGCTCTGCCACATGACTTCTATACTGCAAGTATTTCCTTATCGGAGGCAGCCCAGGTGAGTAGGAAGGGTGCAGAGATGCGCAAAACAGCTGTTCCATGTGATTCAGCTGAGCTACAAAGAAAAAGTAGAAGGGAATATAGGACAGGATAGGACAAGGATGGGCAGGCAGTGCCAAACATCATCACCACAACCAGTTTGCTAGAACCAGTGCAACTAGACTGAATACCACCACTAGTTTTAAGGAAGAAGAGAACAAGGAAGAGAATTTATAACACTAAAAATATTATTAATGCACATTTGGAACATTTGTTTTCAAATTTGAGTAATTGCAACATCTGATTCTTAGCCTTGTGGCAGGGGTTTCAATTTAATATGTTCAATTCTGCTGGGGCTTCCTTTTGGTCAAACTGGATGCATTCTTCTGGTTCTAATGTTACAAAACATTTTCCTTCTTTACCATATACGTATGTTCTTGGGGAGACTGCTTCATCAAATCTTTTCCCCACAATGGTTCCCTGTCCCTTATAGGGAATCTTTAAAAAATGTTTTTATAAATATAAATGACAATATATAAATGTAACAGATCTTGGCAGACAACATAACTAATAGATCGTTATGCCTGTTTGATCTTATTAAGGTGTGTCCTTTAGATTGCTAAAAATTATATAACTTTGAAAAATATGCCTTTTTTAAGGTGCATCTGCATTTTTATTTGTTTTCTTTCCTTTTTACTGCTGGGCCTATGGCAATAATAATTTGATTATTTTGATATATATTTAACAAAGAAACAAAATACCCATATATTTCCTGTTGGTAGTTAAGCCTTTTAACAAACAAAATTGTAGGCTTCTTGACAGTGCTACTTGTCTTTTGTCTTATTTGTTTATTTTTATTCTTGTCAAAGATTTCTGTATCTTTGTGGTTTCACTTTGACTGCAAAATATACAAAAACATACTTAGGGTTTTGATTAATTAATGCCAGAAACCCCAAAAGTACAAACCCATCTTGAAGACTTGCTGAATTATAAATTCCAGCAATTGAAGTTGATGTTTACATATTGTTTTGCATCTTGATACCATTGGTTCCTCGTCTTTGGTGGAATAAATAAAATAATAGATGTAGAAAAATTGGAATCAGTAGCTGTTCATTTTCCTTTTGTTTTAAGTTTGTTTTTCCAAGTTCTTTAATATCTAACAGCTTTCTATGGCAGCATTGTATTGTATTTAACTTGGTAAAATAGTAAGAAACTTACATATATTATATCCACATTTTTCCTGTTATGGTTGCTACTGAATTTCAAAGCACTCTGAGAGTGTAGGTTATGCACTTATTAAACTTCCTTTTTTCCAGTAGGAAACAATCTGAATGTTAAGTCTAATCTATGAACCATTTTCCCACATGTAATTTCCATATCTAATGCCCTTCCTTTCAGGTCTCACCACCTTTTGGAAGTACAGTAGGAATTATAGAATGTCAAATTATTTTATAAAGTCAAGTGATAAAAAATACTTGGTGTAATGAGCACTTCAACATGAGCACACAGTCAAAGTAATTGATCTCATGGGATAAACCAAGGAGTTGGTTCTCAAATATAATGTGTATCATTATAATGTATGCCATGATTTTAGGCCCACATATATTGTACCCATGACCCAAGTAAACCTGGAAATTTCTCATCTCTTATTCATAACTCAAATCTTCAAGATAGAACTACTGCAAACTTTCTTCTTTTTAAAAGAGTAGATAACTGAATTTTTGCATTCTTTCAGTTCTCTAAATTTATCTTTACTTTTTCATGCCGATGTTATTTATTTTTTAATTTTTCTTAAATTCAAGATTTTTAGCAGTTAATTTGGAAATTGAATATTGGCTACAAAAATATTTATCATTAGAAGTCTATTTGGTATGTGTATCAGTAAAAAACATTTGCTTTAATATATTTCTTCAATGGTGTAATTGAATAATTTAATATAGCCCTTATATTAAATATCTGACTTAGCTTTACTAAACATTTAGGGTTCAGAACTACATTTGTCTTTTGCATGTGTCAGGCAGAACTTAAGTGTTTAATTGATCAAGAATGATATAATTATTATTTTATAAGTTTTTCTTGATATGATTGAATCACTGTGTTTTAAATGTTATGAGATGCACCAGGACAAATAAAGGGTCACATACACATCTTTGTTTTTGGTCAGGAAAATTTTCTATTATAGATTTATAAAATATCACAATTCTCAGATCTCCTCCGTCTCACCTTATCTATTTTTATGTTATCTCATAAATAAATCAGAACCATAATTTTGTCTTGAGGTGAATTGAATCCTCATGGTAGGTTTCATTCTATAATTTCATCACTGCTGTTCTAATACTCAGTTTTCTTGATGTTGAGGAGGAGTCCGAAATGGTTGAGGTGATCATTCCATGTTTGAACTTCCTGCTGTAGTTCACCTCTAGGGGTGGAAGCAAGCATAACATTATCCACATAGAGCATAGTCCATAGTGTATTCTGCTGCAGGTCATGCATTATGATATCCATGACCAGTATAAACAAAAGTGGTGACAGTGCAGAACTTTGGTATATCACAACCATTACTGGATATCTGTTGAGGAGGCTACCTTGGCATCACACTTGGCTGCTGGTATTCTTGTATGGGATTATATATATATATGAAAATCTAT
>JAEANM010015790.1:0-13501 GCA_017656035.1 Myanophis thanlyinensis
CATACATACATACATACATACAAGAACCTAGCATTCTATTTATACAGGAATTCAACCAGATGCATATGAAAAAAGTCATAAACAGAATATGAATGCAAAGCCCTTTCTTTCCATTTTAACCCAAGGAGTAGTATTACTCAGAGGCACTAGCAGCTTTTTTGAGAATAAGGCTAGAAGCCATTTAATAGTTTTATTTTCCATAGATATTCCTAATATTTTAAAAACAGTTTATTAAATGGCTCCAGTATTTATTTAAAAATCCCTAATAAAATAGCAGATCACTGAATATTTTGATTCTAGCAGACATTTTAGATAATTTGAAATTTAGAACTAAATTGGTAATAAAAGTTGAATTTAGCTTGATTTACCTTCATTATCATCTAATTCGCTATCATTTTAATTTCTATGTGTTGATAAATGTATTTATAACATTCTCATAATCTACAGTGTACAAGCAAAGCTTTTCCATTTGGATTATTAAAGCAGCAATGTCTTTTACAAGGCTTACACAACTGTTCAGAAATTGCTCCCAACTGTCTCCTCATGATTTCCAACGCATAGTCACTTTCCTTCATCCATGCAAAAACCTTGAAGACCTTTGCTTGCACTTCAATGCATTGTGATGCATCTCTTTTATTGCACAGCCATGATTTGTGAATGCCTTAAGAAAATTATTGGGATTTGAGCCAACTTAATTTTAATTTAAGGAAATTAAATAGGGCAGATCAAGTCACTTTACTCCATTTTACGGTGTTGTCACTATTGAGCTGTTTTACTCTGTAACTATTTGATAGCCTGAACAGGCAATACTTTATCATATTTTTATCTCTGCTTTTTGATAATCCCACTTTATAACTAGTTTATAGCTTATAGTATGCTAACTTACAAAACGTTTTAAATTGTTAAAACAATTTAAAACCAACCATTAAGAATTGTATATTAAAAGCAATAAGGTAAGGTAATAGAAACGTATAAGACATCATCTGGTTCTGTTTCAGCAATGGATGTCTTCAGTTGGAGAGAAGAAAGCCAATGGGAGGCCTCAGGGTACTGTGGGTACGAGTATTGCTGAATAATCACTGGCTGATAGCGACATGACAGAGTAGAAGATCAGCCTTACGTTTGAGATCAGTGAAGCCAAACTGCAGGAAACAATTGACAAGTAAGCTTGAAACTACTGCAAATATGTGGGAAGAGTCAAAGCATGTCAAACTGTATTGCCCTCTTTTAATACTTTTTTGTAAGTAATAGAGCAATATGAAACGATGATTCTCAAACCTTACCATAGGGTAGAAAGAATGCTACATCTTGTGAATGAAGACTTAGCAAGTTGCATTGAGCTACATATTGCCAAGTATATAGTCGCTGAATTCATATTCTTATGATTTTTATTATGTACCTAATTTTTTGTATATTTCTTAATGTAACATTTTATATCAATGGGGATGCAGTCCATTGACAATTAATGTTCTGATTAATGGGTTAGCATTTTTTATCTACTAATGCACTCATAATATTTAATCCTTGTTAGTCAGCTCACATTTGTGAGATGGGTCGCTGTGTAAATCAATTCAATATTTTGAAAGACAAATTTCAAAAGAATAGAAAATTCATGCCATTTTCCTAATTGAGCCTGAAGCTCTGTCTCATATTATTAGAAAAACTATGATTCTAGATCAGAGGCAGATGACCTCTACAGGCCTGACTACAACTACTATTATCTGTTATCTTTAATGATACCAGTTGAGTTGAAGAAATATTCACAAATGATGATCAAAATTTGAAAATATATGTTTGTAATTTGTAATATATTCATATGTTGAGATTAGGGTAAGTATTGAAAACAGTGTTTGCAAATAAATGTTTTCTAGCACTCTGATTTTACCCATCAAAATCCATCTTTTACTCACTTACAATGATTTTGAGACCAAAAAAATATTCCATTGTAGGCATGAAGAACAACCTTGTGCTCTGTTGCACTTCTAAGTTGGCCTATACAAGTATTCCTTGCTTAACAAGTCATTAGGACTGTTAACACTGTCACTCAGTGAGTCATTAATGCACAATGTCATGTGACCATGTTGACATATAATATAGTTGCAACAGTTCTGATTGCTGTCATTAAGTAAATCCTACTTGGTCATGGGTATGCGGTGGCTCAGCGGCTAAGACGCTGAGCTTGTCAATCAGAAAAGTTGATGGTTTGAATCCCTAGTGCAGCATAACAGAGTGAGCTCCCAATTACTTGCTGCAGCTTCTGCCAACTAGCATTGCGAAAGCATGTAAAAATACAAATACAGAAATAGGGACCACCTCGGTGGGAAGGTAACAGCGTTCCGTGCACCTTCATCATTTAGTCATGCTGGTCACATGACCACAGAATCGTCATCAGACAACGCTGGCCTTTTGGCTTAGAAACGGAGATGAAACCCACTCACCCCCCAGAGTTGAAAACAACTAGCATGTATGTGCAAGGGGAATCTTTATCTTTACCTTACTTGGTCACTAGGTGTGATGTCATATCATTATTTGCAACCTCCTGCCAGCTTCTTGATTAATTTCACTTGCAGAAAGCCAGAAGTAAAGGTTGCAACAACTGGTATCCTGTGACCACTGGATGCTGCAATCATCATAATTGCAAGCCAGTTGCCAGAATCATGAACATAGTACTGCAAGGACATTATGATAGCTTCTCCAGTAAAAATAGAGTTCAGCTCATTTCTGACAAAATAAAAAGATGTTTTTGATCCTCCTGCCCAAAGCCAAAACATATAAAACTTAAGAAAGTGCCTATCCTGAAACTCAAAAGATATCTGTTTAACTATTATTCTTTTTTATAAGGAAGGTTTTAATTTTAATTAAAAAACCAATTATTAAACCAATAAAGCTAATTCCCTAAATATAAGGAGGAATTTTTTGCAAAGTGAAATAAAGAAAAAACAAGAGAATTCACACTCAGTGATTTCCACATTGAATCAGTTCAGTTGTCTTAGCTAAACCAGTTATTACCTTGCAGAAGGTTCTGGGTTTTAGTGTGTGTCCAGAATTCTTTGCAAGGAGTTTGCATTGAAAGAAATCATTTGAATTTACTATTCAGATGTTAATAGGCAGATCTCTTAATCCTTCCTCTTCTCTTCTGAGTACTATTTGGTTTTATCAAACATGAAGGATAATTGAAGGCTAGCCTCTTTAAGCTTTATTGCACAGTCAAGGAAAATGTTCATCTCTAGCCAGAAAATCACATATCAGTTGATGACTAAATTCACCTTCTTAATCTTTGGAACAAACTAGAAGCAAACTGATTTCAGCAGTTATATTGCTGTACAAATAGGATTACAAATGCTTTAGATGGCATTACTGGATCATTGCAACAACTAGGTCTCTTACATATTTGTGTACCAAAAGGAGCAGGCTTCAGATCTTTATAGAATTTCACAGATAAGAAATGTTGAACTAATCATGTTTAAAAATGACTTCTGTCAGGAATGGCTTTCACTGACCTGACAAATACTCTTGAACAATTTCAGAGTTGATTATAGAAGTCAAAATAGCTCTTAAAAACTGAACGATTGGCAAAAAAAATACAGAATATATAAACTAATTAACATACATTTATTTATTTAGCACTGTTAAGCCTATGCTTGGCTCAGCACAAGAGGACTGGGGAGAACGTATTTTTAATCAACGACACAAAATTGTGATCACCCCAATGTCACCGAATGGCCACAGCTTGTAAAAGGTAAATATCAAGATAAAGCAAAACTTTTATAAAACAAATATTTTAAATACAAATCAACTGCGTTCATAACTAATTACTAAACTTTAGGAGGACACTATCAAGGCAAGTAAATTAGAGATGACAATCCCTTTTTGTATAATTTTGAATGTTCGTGATAATATTTAAAATATTATCATTTCAGAATTATCACTGGAAGATACTTACCTTGATCCACCATATAGTTGGTGGAACCCACCGCTGTCTAAATCTGTTTGAACTTTTTTAAAGAGAAAAATCCTTCATATAACAATAATGTACAAACAAGTTTTATCTTTTGCTTTAAAATTTTGTTTTGTTAGGAAACTTGGTAACCTTGCTAAATGCAGCAAACTTGCATACCTTTGCTTTTTCTTTCCTAGGGAGTTACAGTGGAGGTAAAAGGAGTGGCTTGCAGAATGGAGAAGTTGCTCCGAGGGTTTTTGGAAGTGAGCCACCATTTGAAATTGCTAGTTCATGCTGCAGTGTTCAGATTAGTGGGTGTGTGTTGTGATCACATTTTCTGCAGTATAATTCAGGGTTGAAAATTTAAAGCATTTATGATAAAATTATATTAAATACATAACAAGTAAAAAGGTTTGCAAGTGTTTATGCTGAATATTTGCTTACTCTTCTGTAGTTCTTTCTGGATTACTTAAATAATTAATTTTTTAGGATTTCAAAGCTTTTATACAAATGCCCTAATGTGCCCTGCATTGAAGCTGATCAGCATTAATTAAAAAAAACCCAATAATTTTACACTTTTTGATGATAAAAACCAGATCAGATGTGTTTCTGGAAAATTTAAAAAGACAACAAAACACTTATAACATGAAAATTATTTTTCGTCTCAGTTGATACGGACTAACAAGAAAAATAAATACATCTTTGAATCAAGGGAATATTTGATGCTCCATGAAAAGAGGTGTTGAAGAAGCATTTAGGCTATAAAAATAAAAAGTCATGTAATATTTTTTTAAAGTGCATCATAGAACAATACCCTTATTAGGCCAACATAAATAACACAAACTAGTGCTAAACTTTTATATTCTAAAGACTAAGTGTTAAAGCAGGAAAAAGGGAACAATCTGGCCAATAAATCACGGAATACACATATATTCCAAACATGTGTTTGGAAGACTGAATATTTAAATAAGAATCTGCTGGTGCTGTTTAAAAAGCTGGAAATTAAGATATTTTTATTAATTTTATAGGTCCTCCAGATCCACCCCAGTTTTGAATTTGAAATGTCCAATAAAATAAAATATTGGTATGCTAAGTCATTGACTCAAACATGATTCAAAGTCACATTTAATTCCTAGTGAATTATCTAGGAAGGACCTCAAAGGTTTTACGTTTCATCTTCCCTTCAGCATTGAAATTGAGCCCTGGTTTATGGCAAACCATTGTTTGTTGTTTACAGCTGGACCGAAATTGTTATTTAGGAGACACTAACCAGATCAATGAGAATGAAAGGTTAGTTTTTATAACTATTAAAAATTAATTTTAAACATCAAATCAAATTGTTGGAATTTTGGAGCTCATTTTATCCAAAAATATACCGGTCACATATATCATCATATTATTTCAGAAATCTCGACATTTTTTTATTTTGTTCAGAATGCTTCTGGATGAATTTTCTTTCTCATTTTTAGTGTTAGGTTTAACAAACTTTTCAAAGTTTTACTACAGTTGTCCAGATAGTTTCCATTATATAGATATTAACAATTTTCACCATGTGGTACACAATAATTTTGACAAGCTGGAGCTGTCTACCATTGAATAAAACAGTAGGCAAAAGTATATTCATAATGAGCTTTCTGTTATTTCTTAAAAAGTTATTTAACATGATTCTCCTTGCTAAAGAATATGTCATTTCTAGTTCTAGCCCCTAAAAACCTTAAAGGCAAGGCAAAAAAAGGAACCTGAATAGACAACAATAGCAATAAGCAAAATGTTTTAACTGTGAAACACCTTGCATGTGAAATGGGCTGTTTTTATCTTGATTTGCACTTGAAACAGCTATCCCATTCGGAACATTTTGTATATTCCTAGGTAACAAGTTTCATTGCTTCAGCTGTAGTACTATTCAAATAAACAGTTCGGCTGAACTTTGCCTCAAATAATGACATAATATTTGTATAATCAACTAACATTCATGGATCTGAATCTTTGCAGTTGAGAAGAGAAAAATTGATATATTCTGAAATTTAATCTCCATACTTAGACGTTTTCGTTAGCTCTTTTTTTACAAGTTTTATTTGCCTTATAAAATGATACTTAAAACAGTTAATTGTAAGCAATATGACCAGGGCTTATATTTATACTTTTCCTGGCTGTAGGCATGCTTATTTGTAAACATCTTTCCTATGAAAACTAGGTATTAGCGAAGCATTAACATCACATAATATAGAGCCATATCACTTTCTTCTTACCTACATTCAAAGTTGCTTAAGTTTTTATTTAAACATTTCAGATCACCAGGAGAACCTCACTCTGAAAACATTGAAACTAGCCGAATGTAAGTATAAATAGCATTACTAAAGAATGCATTTGGTATATTGTGTGTTAAAGCCAGATGCAACATTAGGGTTGTATTATGGCAGTTTTGTAACAGCTACCTTTAAATTGTATTTCAGAGAAATTACACTGAAACTCTATAGGACTGTATTCAACTTTATTTAATGGGGTGCTGCTTATGCAACAGAACTTTCCTTGAATTTCCTCCCACTGTCTTCACTGTCTGTGCTCCAGAATTGATTCCAGAGAGTTCCCATGATGCTGGACAAGATTTGGGAAATGGAGGAGCCTCTTCTAGTTGGAAAGCTTGTTTCTCCAAGTAGAATGACAGAAATAATGCCCATAATAATTAAGGATTATTATGGATAATAATGATATTAAGGATCCTGATGCACTATAAAATCCAGCTTTCAAAAAGTTATATTTTCAAATATAACACCATAGTTTAATGTTTGAGTAATATTCAATGTCCCATTGAACCCTATTAACTAAAATTAAAGTATTCAATTTATTAAGGCTTATATGCATGCTTTTAAAGAGGCGCAGATCTCCTTTTGAAGGTTCTGCACAGTCCTACAATTTATACATATGTGAAATATTTGTGTACATTTTACTACATCAGATTGTTTCAAAATGATGTACATGTGATTAATAGGCAGCCATTACAATTACTTCATAAGTGGAATAAGATATTGATAGTCTGGCACCCACTTGGAAGTCTAACCACTGCATTTTGTAGCAGCTGCAATTTTTGGAATACAACATAGATAACTCCAGATGAAGGTGCCTATGGTAGTTTTGGTACTGTTAATTTTCCACCTTCAAACCAGTAAGGTAAGCGATTTCTAAACAGCCATAGTTTCCTACTGATCATCATGTGCAACTACAATTGCTATGTCCTGGTTTTTTAATCATCACTTGGATATTTTCAAACTTCTGAAGCTTGAGGGGCATTTTAGTAACTTCATACATAAAACTATTGATGCGCCTTTAAAATTAAAAGAAGAACAGATCATGGTAAACTGCATCATAAAGAAAACAGTTTTAAAAAATGACTGAATTATTTTTGTATCCAAAAAAGAGTAATTTAAATAGAACATATTTCTAATATCCATTGCTGCAGATTTAGCAACAATATAGAGATAGTCTTAAAGTATAAAGTTAAATTTAAGGTGTTGTACAATTCAACCTTGATTTAACTGATTGTTTGGGAGAAAAGGGTCCATTAAACGCCAGTGCCTCTTTAATTCAAGTGTATGTAAATGGAATAATTTGAATAATGATATAATTGATATTTTTGTCTTCCATCAAAAGCTTCTCAATATCCAATAAAATAACGGCTGCTGGATTTTCACTATTTAGAGGTTAAAGTAGCTTAATTATGAATCTAATATTATCAGAAGCTTAATGGCTTAACAAATCAGATTTGTCAGAAAAGCAAGCTGTAACCGACATGTATGTTCGCTATTAAAATTGTAGCATTCACATAAATTAGAAAAAAATATATATCATATTTTTCGGATTATAAGACGCATCAGACCATAAGATGCACTTAGGTTTAGAGGAGGCAAACAAGAAAAAATACATTTTTGGCCTCCACATGTCATGTTTTTGGCCTCCCCGGTGTCCAGAAACACACTGTAGGCCTCTGTGCATCTTGTTTTTGCCCTTCCCTGCATCCAAAAGCACTCTGCAAGCTTCTGTGGGTCCCGTTTTTGCCTCCCCAGCATCCAGAGACAATCTGTGAGTGATTCTGGACGCCGGGGAGGGCAAAAACAGGATGCACAGAGGGTTAGGGAGGCCAAAAACAGGCCCATATTCACTCTATAAGACACACAGACATTTCCACCACTTTTTTGGGGGGTGTATCTTATAGTCCAAAAAATATGATAATTGCACTATATGGTTGGATTCTTGTCAAGCTGTAATAGTATCCGCATTGAAGATAAAGCATGGGACTGTATTTGAAAAAGATAAACAAAGCTTGCTTTGTATATCATTAATATATTCTAACCAAATTTTATAAAATTAATTACAAACACAGAACATCTCAGTTGTTGTAGAAAAGCATCTTTGTCATCATCTGCTGTTAAAATGTGTAACTACATAATTTAGAATGTATTTCTTAAAACAATTGATCATAATACCTGTTTTTATTTGCTAAAGTGCATCTAATGGAGAACTATATGGCTTAATTGCCTAAAAATTACTGAAATTCTCCTTTTCTAAATATTGTTGCATGATAAAATACAATAAAAATTCTATTTCAGAGCCATTCAGCTTCCTCGGTTATAATTAGCAGAAATCAGAGATCCGTATCCCTCAGGAGCATGCCTAAAGCATTGCCAGTACTTTAATTTTCTCGTCCAGAGATCTAACTTTAAATGTTTCTTCTTTAAGAAGCATAAATAATAATATGTCAATGAATAAATGCTTTTGCTGTCTTGCCAAAAATAGTTTTCTGTTAGTACAAAAGAATGGACTATCTCCTATTTCATTAACTTAATAAATTGTTTATTATTTAACTGAGATTCAGTTATAATCTACCATGCTTCTCCCAAAAGAAGTCCCGGTCTTATTTTCTTTTGACACCCTAAAAAAAAGGCTAGGCTTTCTTTTTAGAGGGTTCTAATTATTGAGTCACCTCACAGCAGTGGCACCCACAGCCCTGCCGAGCTAGAGCCTGCTGTTGGACCACTTCTTCTGCAGCCACTTGTAGCCACTCGCATGCGTTGCCCTGGCCTCCATTTAGCCTTCAGAGCCTTCCGGAAAGTCCTCAGCAGACAATAACAGAGCTCCAGATCGCCCCAGAGCTCTATTATTGGCTGCAGAGGGCTTTCTGGAAGGCATCTGAAGGTGAAATGGAGACTGGGGCAATGCGTTAGAGTGGCAGCAAGGAGCCGCAGAAGTAGTGGCCACAGAAGAAGGCAAGGCAGGTGGCGGGGTGTGCGAGGTGGTAAGTAGGGCAGCTCCACCCCCCCATCCCAACCCTAGCTTATTTTTTACCTGTGTGCTTCGCCCCACAGGTGGGGTCTTAATTAGGGCTAATTTTATAGGTGGGACTTAATTTCATCGCATGCGCTCAAAAACATGATAGGGCTTCTTTTCAAGGTGGGTCATCTTTTAGGAGAAACAGGGTATTTATATTCTAAATATCTATCAAATAAAATCAGTCTCATTGGTACAGAGTTAGAAACAACAGCATGTTTTAATTGTAATTTAATTTAGATACTAAAAAATGAAACACCACGAAAAATATTTTTTCTCCATTCTCATATTACTATATTGTGTACTCACAAATCCATTCTGAGAACAAGGCAAAATTCAGCCCAAACCGTTTAATTAACTATAAATTCACGTGAAATTATTACCAGCTATATCAAAAATTGTCTTAAATCATGGCTCATTTTACTATTTA
This sequence comes from Myanophis thanlyinensis, assembly GCA_017656035.1. Taxonomy (NCBI): domain Eukaryota; kingdom Metazoa; phylum Chordata; class Lepidosauria; order Squamata; family Homalopsidae; genus Myanophis; species Myanophis thanlyinensis. The sequence continues at coordinate 9,693 of JAEANM010015790.1, forward strand.
ATATGCTGAATTTAAAAAAAAATATTTCTCTTGTTTTTTGTTGAATATGCAAATTATTACAAAATTAAAATTAATGTACTGTTTTTATATAGTCATGCAGAGTTGAATCAGTAGATTTTAAATCACGACCATGTACTAATATGTTTGTTTATTTATCATACATATTGTGCACCTCTTTATAATGGATTAAGTCCAGGTTTTGCAAAAATGGGAGCTTCCTTCTGCACATGGAAATGAATTTAGTTCAGTAGAATCTGTCATTCAGATAATTAGTTATTGCTTTTGCTAAAAAGACAGAAATTTTAGTTCGTTCTCCTATGCTTGCAGTTCACAGTTACCTCCATGTTGTTCCAACAGATTTTTGAAAGCCTAAAAGGGTTGCTGTGGAAAGAAGGGATCCCTTTTCTGCCTATAGCAGTTTACAGATTTTTTTTCTTGTGTAATTGTAAATCTAATTTCTTGTATCTCAGACAATATTTCAACAGGGTTTCTTTTTTTAAGTTTTATTCTGAACATAGAAGAGATGAGATACTTGGAACTTTCTACTGAAACTTTTTATGTTTTTTGTTAGTAGAAAGACTGCTAGAACAAATGTTAAAAATCTTTTCAGTGTTCTGACATGGAAAATAATGGGGATGTAAAACACACTTCTTTATTGTTCATCCTAGGCCACTAAAGTAAATGGAGTTTTGCTGATTGCTAACTCCGACCCAACCTAGAGACATTTTGGCCAAGACAATGTTTGTTTATGCAAAATTAATATCCCCATAGCAAGCAGTGACAGTAGATGCTAAGTGGAGTGGGTTGAGTTTTGTTTTTATTTTATTTTTTTGGGCATCCAGACTTGCACAAATAGTCACAAGTTTGAGTCCACTAATTTGTCAGGCCCAAAACCAAGAATGGTGTGATTTTTTTCTCCCCCAGCTGAGTTCTTTATTGTTTTTACACCAGTAGACAAAATCTTGCCAGACTCAAGACTCTAGTCCAGGGGTAGGGAACCTATGGCTCGGGAGCCAGGTGTGGCTCTTTTGAGCATTTCATCTGGCTCGCAGAAAAAAGCTCGCCCCCACCATTCCCCTCAACAAATGGAATTTGAGGGGAATGGGAAAAAAAGGAGACCTTTCGCGACGCTTTCAGGACAGCTGCTCTTTTCCCTCCTCATGCGGCCGGAAGAGCACTGTTTGGGGTGGTGGTGGTGGGGCGGTTGAGAGGGCGGAAGCAGAAACGCGGGAGGGGGAGGGGAGCAAAACAAAGAAGAGGCGGCAGCGGAGGGGGTGCTGTGATGCGACAGAAGAACAGTGAGTGAGTCCTTGGCGCGGCTTCACACATCCACTCACCGGGGCCTATGGGGGGTGGGGCTGCCGCCCAGGGAGGGGGTCTCAGAGACCCCTTGGCCCTCCTGAACTGGAGCCTTGGCCCTCGGGAGAGACCCAGGCCCGTCTGAGGAGGGAAGGCAGCTGCCAAGGCAGCGGGGTTGCTTTCCTCCGCAGAAGTGGCAGTGGGGCTTGCTCTGGGGAGGACGCCGCCCTTCCCTGCCTCCCCGCCCACCTCCCTTGCAGCTCCGGCTGTGGCGAGAGAGAGAGGGGGGTGGGGGGAGGCCTCGGGCTGGGTAAAATAGGGGCTCCTTAGGCGGGTCCCCCAACTGTCAGGGGCAGTTATTATATTATATGGCTCTTACTGAAATAAATTTCCAAACATTTTGCTTTCATGGCTCTCTGAGTCAAAAAGGTTCCCGACCCCTGCTCTAGTCCATATCAATATACTCCATGGACTATTAGGAAAGGACTGTCTCTAATCCCCCTCTTTACTACATTCCATTAAAGTAATGAAGCAGGCATTGAGTCACTTCAGCATAGCCCATTACAGTAGTAAAATTATGCATACTGCTTGAGGCTTCTTTATAACGTAAATGTGTAGTATGCATTTGTATTTAACAACATGACAGCTCAGCATCATAGCAAAGTTATCTATAACGCACGTATACTGTAAATGATTGCTAGGAGTTATCCTTCATGCAATTTTAGATTACTTCAGATTCTTTTTACCTGACCCTAGACTGGACTCTACATTACTTTAATGAATGCCCAAGAATAATACCGTAATTACAAATATTAAAGTGGAAGAACTATTGCATTGGTTGGACATAGTTAACAATGAATCTAAATGTTCAGGTCTATCTGTGATCTCCAATTTATGCCTGGATCTTAACAAAACAGCAGTCCAGAATGATGGTTCTTAGTAACAGAACCCGTGTTTAAAACACTCTCTGTCATTTACCTCCTTTTTTCCATCCAGAGACAGCAGAAATTGAACTTGTGCCTGCTGTTTTATTGGTAAATGTATTTTTCAAATTTCCATGGCTTAGATCAGGAGTGGATACTTAGTATTAAAATGTCACATGTCTAAGATAAATCAATCAATATTAAAGGGTTCACATGAGAAACTGGAACTGTTGTGGATGGTTGAAACAATAGGGCTTTGAAGGTGTATAGGCATGCATGTAGGTACGCATATGCATACACATAAATTGGGGGGGAGAATAGTCATTGCCTTCAAAGTAAAAGCAACGCAGTTGTATTACGTGCATGTCGTAGGTTTCTTTATATTTGATTTTTAATTTCCAATTGATATAATGTCAGCCAGATGGGGACAGCCAAAGGACCGGATGTGGCCTGGAGCTGATAAAATGCCTAGGTCTGGCTTAGAATATTTTTGTAAACTAATATGGGGCAATGGAACATTGGAGAAACAACATGGAACAAAATATCATTTTGTCATTTTCATATATCATTTTCAATATCAATGTCATTTTCATTCTGAGCTTGATCATAACTCAAGAAAAGGAATTGACTATGCTTGTGACTTTTTTGTATACCTTAATTTCTGTTACTTATAAAGATAGTCCTCGACTTGCAGCAATTCATTTAATGACTGTCCGAAGTTACAACGGCACTGTAAAGTGCCTTACAATAGTTTTTCACACTTACGACCATTGCAGCAACTCCATGGGCAGGTGATCAAAATTCAGACACTTGGCAACTGACTCATATTTATGACAGTTGCAGTGTGCCAGGGTCATCTGATCCCCTTTTGTGACCTTCTGAAAAGCAAAGTCAAGGGGGAAACAAGATTCACTTAATAACTGTGCTATTAACTTAACAACTGCAGTGACTTATTTAATTGTGGCAAGAAACGTCATAAAATTGGACAAAATTCATTTAACAACTGTATCACATAGCAACATAAATGTTGGGCTCATTTGTGGTTGTAAGTCGACTACCTGTACTAGGGATGAGTATTGTTTTCTGGCTAGAGGTTGTACTTAACTTGCACTGATTGATGGATGGGATTTCTGTCCCACCTATCTGTTTTTCAATAATCAAGGCAGCTTGCAGAAATAAACTGCTATGAACTAATTCCAAAAAGAAGGAAATTCATTTCATTTCTATATGGTTTTAACTAAAATTGCATACAGTGAAGACAGTTACTTTCCTGTTGTGATGCTTAGGCCTTAGTTTAAGGGACCCTTTCTTAGATTTTTGTTACTAAAATGAATTGAAAGTTAATGCTTTGTCTAAGAAATACTGCTTTCTTAAACACTTTACATTTAAAAAAAAAAACTAGACCCAGCTATACAGAATTAAACATAAAATTACATTTTATTTTATTTAATAGATGCATCTTATAATTCTAGATCTCTTAAACTGAGAGAGATTACTTGAGAGCTTCACTAATCTGCTTTGCTGACCAATTGAATGAGATCGTATATGCAAGCCATACTAATCCTTGTACTTACTGTTTGAATGTTT
>JAEANM010015791.1:0-13501 GCA_017656035.1 Myanophis thanlyinensis
GCCTTTACTTCCGAGTCGACCCCTGCTCCTTAGTTGTTCCCTTCTCCTGACAGCTCTGCACATATGCGCATCTGAAATAGGCTCCAGCTTTTCTTCTTCCCCACTGATCTCCGACTCCAAAGGCAGCTGATAACTGTCAGACGGTACTGGCCCCATCTCTGCCTCTGACGCAGAACACCCATCAGAGCAATGGTGAAATTCAGCCAGATCGCACCACATCGCCCAAACTGGTAGCGGCGATTTGAAATTGGCCCCATCTACCTGCCCCTGCCCTTATACTTCCTTATACAAGCTTCTGGGGTTTTTGTTTGTTTGTTTCTTACTTTAATCAGCTGTTTGGAGCATCTACGGAGCCTTCCTAATGATCCCCACTTCCTCTGGAGCCTGTAAAAAAATTTAAAGAGCCGGACTGCAGCGCATTTGGCACGTAGGCGCATGCACTGAACCGGTAGCAAAACTGGTCGGATTCCATCCCTGCATCAGAGCCTTCCCCCAACTCCAGGACTGGCTCAAGGTCCTCCCCAACTTCCTCACTATCCGAGTCTGGTGGGCCACAACAGATGGGCAAAGCCAAAGGGGTCTATCTATCTCACTCACAGGTTGCTGCAACCAGGGTGCAGAAAATAGCATCATTCCTCACCAAAACGTCACAGAAGCAGGTTGTCTCCCCTTGCTAATCTGTCCGTTCTCTTCCTCTCTCAGGTCGAAACGAGAGCTAGAAGTGACAGAGCTCAAGAAGACCATTGAGGATGAAGTCAAGGCACATGAAGCACAGGTGTTAGACATGCGCCAGCGCCACACCAGTGCTCTGGAGGAGCTGTCGGAGCAGCTGGAGCAGTCACGACGGGTATGATGCCGGAAGTGGAGCCTGCTAGGGGTGCCGGAATGAAGTGAGAAAAAGAGATCCGAGGACTTGATGAGTTTAGCTTGGGTAGTTCTGATAGCACAAATTGATCTATTCTATTTACTGCCTAAATGTAGAACTCTAGTAATTTTGCACAGGTCGTCCTCTGCTTATGATCACAATTGGACCCAACATTCCTGTTGCTAAGCAAGACAGTTGTTAAGTGAATTTTTTGCCCCATTTTATAAACTTCCTTGCCACCGTTGCTGAGTGAACTACTGAGGTTGTTAAGTGAGTAGCGTGCAGTTGTTCAACGAATCAGACTTCCCCATTGACTTTGTTTGTCAGATGGTTGTCAAAGGTGATCACATGACCCCAGGATACTGCAACCACCCTAAATCCGTGCCAGTTCTCAAGCATCCAAATTTTGATCCCTTGACCATGGGAATGCAGTGTAAGGTCTTGCCTCTCTAATCTTCCCAAGAAAGCCAGGACTTTTGAAACTGCAGTTGTTCCAAAAGGAGCTTTTGTTGAAAGGTTTGGGATAACAAGGGATCTAGGCAAGTACTAAGCAAGCTTCTCACTTAAAAACAGCTATTTAAAGCAATGCTAGCCAAACCCCTCCCACACTCCATCCTTGCAGGAAAACAGAAACTACATATACAGTATAAATCACTCCATTCCTCCCCCCCACCAAAATGCCAGTGTCCCAGCAGCAATATCTGGGACCTGCAATGGTTGTAGAGTAGCAACAACACTTAGACTTACATACTGCTTCACACTGCTTTATAGAACTCTGTAAGCGGTTTGAGTGCTTTACAGCACTCTGTCAGCGGTTTACAGAGTCAGCATATTGCCCCCAACAATTTGGGTCCTCATTTTACCCACCTCGGAAGGATAGAAGGCTGAGTCAACCTTTGAGCCGGTGAGATTCGAACTGCCGAACTTCTGGCAGCCGGCAGTCAGCAGGAGTAGCCTGCAATACTGCATTCCAACCACATTCCTGTAGATGTGAATAATGGTCATGTCACTTTTTTCAGCTCTTACAACTTTAGGTAAAGGTTCCCCTCGCACATACATGCTAGTCAGTCCCGACACTAGGGGGCGGTGCTCATCTCCGTTTCTAAGCCGAAGAGCCAGCGCTGTCTGATGACGATTCCGTGGTCATGTGGCCGGCATGACTAAACGCCAAAGGCGCACAGAGCGCTGTTTACCTTCCCACCAAGGTGGTCCCTAATTTTCTACCTGTATTTTTTTTTTACATGCTTTCAAACTGCCAGGTTGGCAGAAGCTGGGGCAAGTAATGGGAACTCACTCCATTATGCGGCGCTAGGGATTCAAACCGTTGACATTTCTTATTGACAAGCTCAGTGTTCTTAGCCATTGAGCCACTGTGTTCCCCAAAGTTATAACTTTGAGCCGTCACTAAAGGAATAGTTGTAAGTCGAGGAACTACTTGTAAAGTGTGAAAACGTAGTTTGAAACTTACTACAGAATCCAAAGTGTGTCCTTTAGAAAGACGTATATACTCCCAAGAAGTACTAACTGTAGTGCCCGAGGGAGCAGGAGAGGAGAGAAACGTGTCTCACAGCTTACTTCTGTTCTCTCCCTAGTTCAAATCTACTCTGGAGAAGGCAAAGCAAGCTTTGGAAGGGGAAAACGTAGAGATGCAGAAGGAAGTGAAGGTCCTGCAAGGAGCCAGACTGGAATCTGAGCAGCGGCGCAAGAAACTGGAGAGTCAAGTCCAGGAACTGCAGCTCCGGTCAGCTGAAAGTGAAAGAGTCAAATCTGAGCTCACTGACAGGCTGGTGAAGCTGCAGGTGAGTAAGGCCACACGTGAGTGAGTCTGCCTTCAAAAAAAAAAAAAAAAACAAAAAGCAAAACTGATTTTTGAATGGCTGTGTTGTGCTCCAAAGTATTTGTATAAGCGCTTCCTTAGATCCATGGACCCTTGAATCAGTCTCCAGCCTGGCCATTTCAACGGACAATTAAAGGAACTCAAATCAAATCAAATTTTATTCGTCATATACACGGTCATACACAGTACAAAATGCAGGGAAATGGGTACGCAACTGCTCACGACCATAGGTAATAGAGCAAGAGACTGGTCTAGTTAGGATAGGAGAATAAGTTAGGGAATGAGGTAGTTTATGTGGATTTCTGTTTAGTCCTGTTGAGTCCTGAGTTGTATGGTTTATGGTTTAGGGTCCATATTGCCTGTGGGAAGAAGCTTCTCCTTAGTCTCTCTGTGTTGGCTTTCAGGGAATGAAAACGTTTTCCTGACTGCGTCATAGTGAACAGTCTGTTGTTAGGATGGCTGGTGTCCTTCACCAGTGGTGGAATTCAAATTTTTTTTACTACCGGTTCTGGGGGCGTGGCTGGGGGGGCGTGGCTGGGGGGGTTCATGTGACTGGGTGGGCAGTTTCTATAAGCAGGGCCATAAAGATTAGGCCAGAAACAGCACCAGAATGTTTCTTTCCTGCCTTCCTTACAGGATTAACCCTGTAAAGTGGAAAACAACAAAAGGAGATTTCTTCTAACAAACAGTTCTCCAAACTACTTAGAAAATTTACTACCGGTTCTAGAAAACCTGCTAGAACCAGCTGAATTTCACTTCTGATCGTTCACCGTCTTCCTGTTGGGGTGGCTGTAGTCCAGCATTGTTTGTTGTAGATGGAGTGCAATTCAGGGAACTTGGTGCGGATGATGCACTCAGCTGTGCGCACTACCCTCTGTAGTGCATGGTGCTGTTCCCAAACCAGGTAGTGATGTTGCCCATCAGGATGCTTTCTACTGTGCAGGAGTAAAAGTTCCTAAGCACTTTGGATGGCAGTCTGAAGTCTCTCAGACGTCTGAGATGGTACAGACGTTGCCGGACCTTTTTTACCGCGATGTCGATGTGTCGGGTCCATGTCAGGTTCTGCGAGAGGTGGACGCCGAGGTATCTGAAGCAGTCCACTCTCTCCACTGAACTGAACCAGGCCACAGAGAGGCCACCAGGTTTTGCACAAAGTTGCCATGGGAATCCTCTTTCTAGTTTTATTTGAGGCTCTTATATTGTGTCTCTAGATGTTCCTCTGTTGCCTTGCTGATTTTCTGCCGCACAACCCACAGGATTCTATGTTTAGATTTCATTATGCAAGGTGGGTTTTTTTTCCCTTTGCCTAATTTTGCTTACGAGACGATCAAGGAAATAAATGCCGATTAGCTGATCGGTGTTTAATGAGAGACATTTAAAGGATGAGCGCAGAATTGATGGCAGCAAACTGACCAAGCAGGGGAGCAAGTGAATGGCAGACAGTGGGGGGTGAGGGGGGGAGATTATCCAGGGAGCATCCCTTGACATGGCCCAATCTGAAAGCTATGAGAAACCGTGGCCCCTGTCTTCTCTGCTTTCTGAGTCTTCAGCAATCATGGTTAGTTTGATTTTTTTTCCCCAGGCTTTTCTGCAGGACCACGGGAATTAGAAATGTCTGTGCTTCAAAGCCAAGTTTCTCAAAATGTCCTCTTCTGAGCCAGATGCCATGCCCTTGTATGTTCAGTTGAATGAATGTTGTATGAAGCTCTGCCTTTATCCTTAGCTTTTCCTTTGTGAGAATTTGATGATTCGATGTTCTTTGATGCATTTTCACTTTTTCACTGTTTTGTTTTGTTCTTCTCCCCTTATCTGCCTGGGATTTCTATCTCCTGGAATCAGAATGAGCTCGAAGGAGTCTCGGGTACCTTGGGAAGCGCAGAATCCAAGACAATAAAGCTTGCCAAGGATCTGGCTACTGTTGAATCCCATCTGCAGGATACTCAGGTACATAGCAAGGGCGGGAGTAAACAAAAAACAAAAAACTCTCAACAACCGGTGGAGAAGAACGAAGTTTGTTTAGGAATCAGGGTTGCAGACATAAATGTACTCTGAATCTTGGTGAAAGAATGTCCTGGAAAGCTTAGAAGGGGAGTGGAGGAGGAAAATATCAACAAGAACTTAAACCTTATAGCTTGGACCTGTGAAATAGCAGATACTTGTTGGTGTAGCTATGAGCACATTAAAATCTACCCATTGGCACAGCTATTCCAGGAGTTGCATTGACTGTGAGTGAGCTTCCAGATGTAACTCAAGCTGCTGGTTATCACCTGTATGGCCATTCATGTTTTAGGAACTTAGAGACATACAAGATCTCCTCCTGAGATTGAATCTGCCCACCCAATGAGATTGGAAAGAGAGATTGCCGAGGGTGTCAAGTAACATCCCCAATGTAATCCAACTCTCAGGATCCAGTATTCCTCCGAATAAGATTTTATTGAAGACAGCATATTGGTGCATCTGGAGAAAACCCCGATCTGAATTCCCACATTTTCTCCACCCGGAGTAAAATCAAACTTTCTTCCCCTAAATCAGTGGTGGCGAACCTTTTACTTACCGAGTGCCAAAAAGTACGTGCTTTGTGCATGCCATCTGCACTTGCGTGCGGCTCCTCCACATGCGCTGCATGCGCAGCTGCACCAGCTGCACATGCATGCAGCTTTTGCATGTGCAGTGTATGCACACTGTACGCAGGCACTCACACACACATGAGCAATCACATGTGCATGTGCAGGAGAGCTCTGAAGACCAGCTGGGTCTCTGCAATCGTGCATGCATACATGCGCAATCGCATGTGTGTGCTCAGCTGGTGGTAAGTTGGCTGACAGCTTGTGTGTCCAGCAAGAGGGCTCTATGTGCCACCTGTGGCACCCGTGCCATAGGTTCGCCATCATGGCCCTAAATCATCACATGTCATCTTTTTCTCCAATCCCACTAGAGTAGCATCGAAGGGTCATCGTCTGATCCTCCCTCTGCAGGTGCAGACCAGACATCCTTGATTCCCATGGGAAAGAATACTATAGCTAACGATCTAAGTCTAGCTTCCTTACACATCTTCTAAAATATAGTGAGCATGTCTAAAAGAGAAATTATTGCAATTCAAAGATAATTAGAAATGGGGGAAAAAATTCTGCAAAGAGTCCTTTTAGGCTTGACAGAGGGTCTCTTCTATAGAGAAATGCTCTCGTGCTCTCTCCATGCACTTTGAGAGTGAGCCTTCCCAAGAAATCCAGGTTTCTCCAACTTTTTGGACCATAAAGGCCTGACTGCTAAGGAGGCCGCTTTGAGTACATCGAGGTTCGGTCTCTTCCCACAAAATGGTTTGAGGGCTTTTATATGTTGGATGGAATTATTTTTATTATCTTTGCAGTGGTTTTTAAGTTTCTTACAGTCCATGGGAATTTAGTGACATAGAAGCCTTTGCAAATAAGGAAATAAGTAAATGTATTAATATATTTATCATAGAAAACACCCTTCATAGAGCAATACTGGGCAATGTACAGCTAGACATAACAACATAAAAGCTGTATATAAATACCATCATAAAAATCATTAAAAGCAACGTGGTCATAAATGTGATTGTGCCACTTACAATAGTAGTAGTTAATAATAATAGTAGTTATTATATATAGTTAATAATAGTAGTTCCTAATTAATGGTAAAAGAGCTATTCAGAGGTCTGGGTTTAAAATGCAAAATATGATTTGGATCCTGCATGCAGCACTTGTTGGGAACCCCTTAAAAGCAGCTATGTCTTTTCCTGAGATGATGCATCAGTTGTGCAAGTCCCCAGCTAGTTCAAAAAGTTCCCAAGAGATGTTGCATGTATCCTCACTCATTTTGCTTTCTAACTAAAGTTTCCAATAGCCCAAGGTTTAAGATAGAAACATTATTCAAAGCTTGCTAAAGAGAAGTTAATTTGGAATTTTATAGATGTTTCCTGAGCATGGTTGCCTCAGGAATTCTGGGAGTTGGAGTTCACAGTTTGTAAAGGGGCCATACTTGCCTACCCCTGTCCTTTAGGAAGCAGGAGGCCATGAATTCAAATCCCATTTTAACCATGAAAGCCAGTTGGGTGACTCTGGGCCAGTCACTCTCTTTTCAGCACAACCAAACTCACAGGTTTGTTGTTGCGGGGGAAAATAAGAGGAGGAAAGTATGTTGGATATATTCACCATCTTGAGTTTATTTGTAAAAATAATAAGGGCGGGAGATGGATGGATGGATGGATGGATGGATGGACGGACAGACAGGGAGAGAGGGAGATAATCCTATTCCTATGAGGAAGATCTTATATCCAAGGGGAAGATGATGAGTCCAGTCTCTGATTCACATCTTTTATCCTTCTCTCCCGTCTTCCAACTCAGGAATTGCTCCAAGAAGAGACGAGGCAGAAGCTCAATCTGAGCTCTCGTGTCCGGCAAGTGGAAGAGGAGAAAGGAGCTCTGCTGGAGCAGCTGGAAGAGGAAGAAGCTGCCAAGGCCAACTTCAGTCGCCAGATCCAGAGTCTGCAGCTGCAGGTGGGGGTGAAAAAGAAATTCCATTCAATTTCGCTGCACACATGTGATGTGTTGACTATAAAGGATTGAATTGAATTGCAATAGCCACAGAACGAAACATAACCCAAGCAAAAACTCAGCAAAGGGGGGGGAGGGGGGAGTTGATTAATTAAATGACAAAACATTAAACGATGCGTTTTTGTATCAGTTTTGTATATTTGATGACTTAATTGACTTAATACATTAGTTAACTTAATACATTCTTCTTCTCCTCCTCCTCCCTTCTCCTTCCTCCTCCTTCCTCTTTTTTCCTTAATCAGGACTTAACTCTTCTCTCCTCAGAGGTTTGATTAGGAAAATACGGTTTCAAGGCCCAGTTCTGCCAAATCTCTTTTCCTTACCTCTTGATAAAACACCCTAAGGCAGACTTTCAGATGTTTGGACTTCAACTCCAAGGTTGAGAAACACTGCCCTAAGGTTATATTTTTAAACAGTTCTGTGAGGACGTCATAAGGAGCCACATCATAGAGGAGAGGAGTGGACTTTTATGTTCTTGCAAAGAAGCGTCCTTTCCCTCGCCATCTTTAGTAGTAGAGATGGATAGAGCAGGTATGACTTAATTTTTTTCTTGGCTCTGCTACCAGGTGATGGAGACCAAGAAGAAACTGGAGGAAGATGCTGGAATAGCAGAATCGATCGAGGAAGCTCGGCACCGGGCAACGAAGGAACTAGAGGCCCTGACCTTGCGCTATGATGAACGGGTTCAGGCCTGTGACAAGCTGGAGAAAGGGAGAACTCGCCTGCAGCAGGAGCTGGATGATGTCACCGTGGCCCTTGACCAACAGCGCCAGGTGGTCTCTGCCCTCGAGAAGAAGCAGAAGAAATTTGACCAGGTGAGGCCTTTGTGTCCCCCATCAGGTCTCTTCCCCAGAAGTATGTTCCTTCACTTTTGGTCTGACTCAGGCTTCCCAAAATCACAGAGCAGACTCCTTGTTCCGACAAAACCCATTTTTATTAAGCTAATGTGAATTCCTCTCCATCACATCCAGCAAAGTCCCAGCAAACAATCTTTCAAGGGTGAATTTACAACCACAGACCTTATCAGGTTTGGAGAGCTGCCAGGCCGATGTCTTCCAAACGCAACACTGTACAAGAAAGTACTTGGCATGGGGTCTCTGGAAGTCCCAAACAAATCTTCACACTAATTAAGCAAACTAATTGTCTCCTGCAAACTCCACTCCCCTTTTACTCCTTTTTATTCCCTCTGAGACGGCCCATTCACAGTCTACCTGTGCCTTTATTCCCAAGTCGGCCCTTGTTCCTTAACTGTTCCCTTCTCCTGGCAGCTCTGCACATATGCACATCTGAAACAGGCTCCAGCTGTTCTTCTTCTCCAGTGATCTCCGACTCTGAAGGCAGCTGATAACTGTCAGACGGCCTTGGCCCCATCTCTGCCTCCGATGCTCATCAGAGCCTTCCTCAGATTCCAGGATTGGCCCATGTTCCTCCCCAACCTCTTCACTGTCTGAGTCTGCCACCAGCTCTGCTGGCCGCTGGCAGGCCACAGCAACTTTATCCATGGTATAGCTGTGTCCTACAATGGTGGGGTCTTGCCCTTGATTTCTTAAATAGTTTGGTCTTTCTAAAATGAAAAGTCTGTATCCCTATAAACTTGAGCAGTTAACTCTCTTGTAACAGATGTCATTCAATCCTCTCAGACCTCCATCACTACCATCCTCATTCCCAAATGGCCTCTTCAGGCCAGGTAGCTTTGCTGCCTATCTGCTTATTTGATAAAATTGTTAAACTTGGAGTGAGGGGGGCAATGTTCTTGTTGTTAGTTGTGAAGTTGTGTTCGAATCATCATGACCCCCAAGTACAGTGTTCCTCCAGGCCTTCCTGTCCTCTACCATCCCCCGGAGTCCCTTTAAGCTCACGCCGACTGCTTCAGTGACTCCGTCCAGCCACCTCATTCTCTGCCGTCCCCTTCTTCTTCTTTTGCCCTCCATCGTTCCCAGCATTAGGCTCTTTCTTCTCCAGGGAGTCCTTCCTTCTCATTAGGTGCCCAAAGTATTTGAGTTTCATCTTCAGGATCTGGCCTTCTAAAGAGCAGTCAGGGTTGATCTCCTCTAGGACTGACCGGTTTGTTCGCCTTGCAGTCCAAGGGACTCGCAGGAGTCTTCTCCAGCACCAGAGTTCAAAGGCCTCAATTCTTTGGCACTCAGCCTTCCTTATGGTCCAACATTCACAGCCATACATTGCAACTGGGAAATTCACCCCCCCTCCCCAATTTAATATGGACATTTTGGATTCTTTCTTCCCACTCCACCCACCTTTTCACTTATTGGCAGGGTTCCAAGTAACATCCCCAATATAATCAAAACTCTAAGGCCGAAGTATTCCTCAAAGTATAGATTTATTAGATCTGATCCGCAATGGTGACACTTATTCACATACGCACTTTCTTCGAGTATAGGAAACCAAGGTTGGTTTACTTGAGTTTGTTTCATTTGATTTTTGCCTTTTGATTAACCAAAGAGCACATCAAAAAATACATAGTTACAAAGGGAAGAAAAGGAGTAACACAAAAGCAAATGTAAGAAAAATGATGAAAAAATTACCCATTGGTACAAGTAGTCCTCGTTTAACAACCCATTGCTCAACAATCAAAGTTAACCAAGAACTCCAAAAAGTTACTTACAACCTACCCTCAAGATTATGACTGCTGCCAAACATCACCCCTCCCCCATGGTCATGTGATTAAATTTTGGGCACCTGTAATCCCATAACAATGTGACTGCAATGTGTGCCTTTTTTGCTAGTTTGTGGCAATTTTTTCTGGTTTCCCACAAAAAAAAAAACATTTGGAAAAATGGGTTTGCTTAATGGCTTCATCAGGGGTGTCAAACTTGATCCCATTGTGGGTCGTATCAGGATTTTGTTTGCCCTTGGGGGGTGGGCATAGCCTGGTCATCATGGCTGACGGGGTGGGCATGGCCAGGGTGGCCCAGGGTTGGTGATACTGATCCCTCAACAGACTTGCAGGATAACTCTGAGCCTATCGTGGACCACATCCTGCCTGCAGGCTACATGTTTGACCCGTCTGCACTATATGCTTCATTTAATGATCATGTGATTCACTTAATGATCATGGTTACTTGCTTTACAGCTGTCATAAAAATGGTTGTAAAACCCAGTCAGTTCAGATAGCGACCTGCTTAACAACTGCAAGTATTTACAGGCCAGCTTAATTATGGTCATTAAATGAGGACTCACTGTGCAAACTTAGCTAATAATTACTTTAGTAATCGAACTAGAAAAAGCGATTCCAAATTTGAATGAAATCATTAAGGATAAAATTGATCTAGAGAAAGTTGTAATTTTGGTGTTCTAAAGTTGGTTAAGTTGGTCCCAAATATGCTTTTTTCAAGAGGCAACTGGACTTTCTGGTTTTTCTTTGAAGACGTTTGGCTTCTCATCCAAGAAGTTTCTTCTGCTCTGGCTGGATGGTGGGGCTGAATTCTTCAGTCAAAGCTGAAGAAGCTTCTAGGATGAGAAGCGAAACGTCTTCAAAGAAAAACCAGAAAGTCCAGTTGCCTCTTGAAAAAAGCACCTTTGGGACAACAACCGTGACTGGATGACTGAGAATCTCAGTAGACATTTGGTACCAAAAACAGTAGAACAGCATGAATTCCTTGTGAGGCAACAGTTGAGTGATACGGTTGGTACACATATATAACTTTAGTGAAGAACATGTACTAACTAAGCCATGTTTGGGGCTTCTGGCAGATGTTGGCTGAGGAGAAGCTGATCTCAGCCCGCCATGCTGAGGAGAGGGACCGGGCTGAAGCTGAAGCTCGTGAGAAGGAGACCAAGGTGTTGTCATTGAGCCGTGCCTTGGAAGAAGCTCTAGAAATAAGGGAGGAGCTGGAGAGGCAGAACAAGCAGCTGCGAGCAGAAATGGATGACCTGGTCAGCTCCAAGGATGATGTTGGCAAAAATGTAAGTATATTTATTTATAGCCAGTTTGATCTTGACTTAAGTGCTGGGGTAGAAACAGGGGACTGAGACTTCTAGTTCCGCCTTAGGCATGAAAGCCAATCGGCTGACATTGGACCAATCACCAGGAGTCCGAGAGTTCTAGTCCCGCCTTAAGCCATGAAACTGACTGGGTGACTTTGGGCCAGTCATTCATTCTCTCTCAAGGTTCTTGCTGTTGCTGTGGGGAAGTTAGGAGGAGGAAGAAGTGTTACGTATGTTTATGGCCTGGAGTTATTTATAAAAGCAACAAGGAACGCCGGGATGTCAATAAATAAATTTAATCCGCCTGTTTCCTGATTTTATCAGGGAAGCAGTGGCTTAGAATTAAAAATTAGAAGCAAAATGGGACTGATGAAATGGGAAAGATGCTCTCCTTCTGTGAATCCTGTTCCGAGGGGATAGGATAAAGCAGATTAAAATCTAGAGCCACAAACCAGTGAAATAGGCTAATTTGTAATTTACTTTAACACTGGTATACTTTGTGCTCCTGAGAAATACAAGTTTTGGGGGTCGATGGATGGGACTTGTAGATGTTGTATAATGGTCATGAAAGAGGGATTTTCCCAGTTCTCTGACACTGAAGGAGAATGCTGCCAGTCTTATGAGGTAGATCAGAGATGATCCCTCTTATCTTTTGAGAAATACTTGATATTTTACTCTTTCAAGAATGTTGCAGTTTCTAGATCATCAGCCTCTGGAGCCAATGGCATTGTGATGGCACAATATTTCAACATTCTGTTAGTCAACCTATCCACCCTGTCAGTGTATTTGGTTCCTAGACTGAAAGAGGCATAGTAACAAGGTCAGCCAATGGGAGCTGATTGGTGACTCAGGCAGATAGGAGCCTGGGCAACTTTGTGCATGCTGCTGCTCTGAACTGAAACTGAAACTTCTCTCCTCTGCTTCTGTTTGCTTGAATTTACTACCACGTTGAAAAAAACCCGTTTTGGGTATTGTATATTTACTTCATGTTATATTATATATAAAGAGAAGTTATTGAATCCTGCTAAATCACAACACGCTTGTGTGTGTTTCTGAATGTGTTTGCTGCTGCAAAATCTGACACACCCCGTATCTCCTTTACATCTTTCTGTCAAAACACATGTCGTTCTTTCGTCTCTGAGACCTCTGCTTTGGGTTCAGGTGCACGAGCTGGAGCGCTCCAAGCGGGCCTTGGAACAGCAAATGCAAGAGATGCGAACACAGCTGGAGGAACTGGAAGATGAGCTGCAGGCTGCCGAGGACGGGAAGCTACGCTTGGAGGTCAATATGCAGGCTTTGAAGGCCCAGCACGAGAGGGAGCTGCAGAACCGGGACGACGCCAATGACGACAAGAAGAAACTGCTCAGCAAACAGGTAGGAAGGAGGAGAAGTGGAGGTGTATATGTCACTCCCCCCCTCACCCACCCACCCCCCAAAAAAAATTCTGATGCGTCTTTGCTGATCTAGGCGTGATTTAAGATCCAAAGAAGGGATTGGGAACTGCTTCATGCAATGCTTCTCCACATTGGGCAGCTGTAAAAGGTTGGACTTCAACTCCCAGTATTCTCTAGCCAGCCATGCTGCTGGCTGGGGGAATTCTGGGAGTTGAAATCCACACTTCTTACAGCTGCCAATGTGGAGAAGCTACCAGTGTGGAGAAGCACTTTTGATGCTTATTCAAAGTAAAGTGTTCCTTGACCATATTTCTGTTCATCTCACTTCCATCCATTCATCTGGCTTTTTACAGATTTCCTAGAGAGGGTTGAACCAAATTGCATCTGCTTTTCCTATGCTACCTGTTAACATTAATTTGACATCTTCATTGAGCCGTTGATCATCTGGGTTTCTCCCCCCTCTTTTTCCTTTTATTGAACTTATTTAGAGGACACACACACCTTTTTTTCTTCTTATTATTATTATTAGCATCCTTTACTAACTTTAGCTCATCCTGAATTCTTAGTTTCATGACAGGTTTATAGTTCCAAGCTGTGTTTGTTTGTTTGTGTGTGTGTGTACACACGTACAGGAATTGCCATCATCACCTGTCCCTTTTCTTATTCTATGTATCCTTCTTGTCTTTAGATCATCACTAATCTTTTTATATAGACGCCTTAGCATCTTCTATGGCTCTCCATTTTTATCTTTGTACACTTCTATCTTTGTGGGATCTTCCTTTTTAGGATTTCTCACTTATTCTTTTCTCTTTTTTATTTTAAAAACAAACTTTATTAAATATATACACTTTAAAATACATGAAATCCATTCACATAATGGATTTAT